>JAUEPT010000085.1:0-218963 GCA_030435635.1 Armillaria borealis | reverse complement strand
AATACACTTAGGTACACTGATCTTCAGTAGTGTGGGACTCGGATCTGATAGTATTAGCTATCATTATCATGTCCTTGCAGACGATGTTTAATCCTATACCCACTAAAACCCCGGGCTCTCGGACCCAATTATCCGGGAGACTGTCCTCGTTTTGTAAGGTGTTTGTGCCACGTTTGTAGCACCGTATCTTCTTCCAGTGCCTTCTTTCCGTAGCGCTTTGCGTTTGCCATGGCGCAGTCGAGTATTAGTCGAGTGTTGATCTGCTTGATCCACCGATTCCGGATCTCCTGCTGGGTATGCCATCGTTCTGGTTCGTCGTTTCGGCTAATCTTTCGTTCACATCGCAGGCACCAGATAAGGTACGCGGACTCAGTGATAAGGATCCTGTAGAGTCTCGTTAGTCCGTGCAGTACGTTCTTCTTTTCGTCTCGAAGGTCCGCTGTGCTGCATCCCAGGATTTTGCCATAAGTTAGGCGCGGCCACGGGGTTTCATTTCCCAGAGTTCTTGGGCGAGTTCCCAGATTAATCGTTGTCCTGGTATGTTGCATTCTAGCAGTACGTGCTCTAGTGAGTCCTCCGCATTGCATACAGCGCATCTTCCTCGGTGTTCATAGCTTGGAATGTTCTCCCAGTATCGTCCGCACTTGTATGCATTGTGTATGGCCATCCAGAGGAAGCTGTGAACAGTCCTCGTGATATCTTTGTTTCGAATCGAGGACCATATTTGGTCGTCGGTAGGTATGTCTTCCTGATGTCGTCCACACTTTGTCTGATTGCTTCAACGTTGCGTTGCGTAGATCGTCTTGGTTGAGGCCTCTTCTTTGTCTTATTTCTTGATAGGCAAGAGCTTGTGTCATCGCGGCGAGCTTTGCGCCATCTACGTCACTTTTGGTTGCCTCATCCCTGATTTCGGTGGACACCCTGATCTTATCTAGAAGACAGAATCTACATTTGCGCTGCATATCATGTATCTAATTGGTTTCACAGACCTGAGGCCTTGGACATCTGTGCCATGACAACCCATCCCATTCCTAATTTGCACCTATAGCTAATCCCCAAGAAGGTGGCAAAGCATGTCTCATGTTGGTGCGGTTACATCTCCGCCTTCACGCTTCATCTGGTACTATCACAAGTCTCAAACAATTCCTTTCGTAAGGTTCGTTTCGCCAAAATATGCCTATATTTAACGCGCCGTTCACGTTAACCGTCACGACATGAGTTGGAAACGTGTCTTCTGGTACCAAATACCTCTTCTGACCTTCTATAGCAGAGGATACGTGATTTACGCGTAAAAACCAGAAAGAAACGTGTGAACCCGGCTCCCATCTGACGCGACGCAACTTGGATGATACATCTGCATCACAAAAGTGTTTGTCTATTAGCAAAACTTCTACTATAAACTTAAACGTGTCTTGTAGCGACACCTCCTTCTACGAATTAAAGCTGAAAGCTCGTCCACCATGTTCTAAGTGAATAACGTCCTCTCCACGACTGACACGCGTACTCGTCGCAGGCCCTGTTCATCGAGAACAGCAACGCCTACGAGACGACTCTTCCCTAAGACTTGTGAGGCATTCCGTGCTAAATATTCTTTGATGCATTACTGAAGTTGGCTGTACCCCATGCCGTTCTCTGTGTATAAAGGAAAAATCCTATTGTAGGAAAGATAACCTCTTGAAGACGTCATCTTGTTTGCGTTTATGCCGTGATCGTGAATAACTTGTTCTCACTGCTGGGGCCGATACATTTTCCGATCGGAAAAACGAGGCTTCAAAATGTTGTGACATTTCATTTGATCTTCTAAAGGTAGAAATGAGTTCAGAAAAAACAGGTTGAGAGGCGGGATCATTTACGTACTCTTTTAAGGCCAGGAAAAGAGCTCGAAAAACGGAATGTAAAATGTGTTTCCCACGGTCAGAACAAAGGAAACCGCTTTTCATTCGTAGAAAAGCAGCTATATTTGGCACGCGAAAGGAGCGCTGAAAAGGACAAGTTTCTCATTGAGTTTTCCTTGTCCAGTTTTTGCGGCATACAAAGGTAACAAACAGTCACAACATTTTGGATTACCTTTTTCCGTCTTGAAAAGGAACCGGCCCCAGCAGTGTCTATAGTCCGACCCATTGAATCAGTCACATGCACAACAAAGCGACGACGTTGAAGCTGCTTCTCGTCACTGGCCATTGTCACCGAATACACCGAAGCTTGCTGAACGTCGTCCACTCCTTAATAAAGCGCACTCATGTGAAGTCTGCAAATATATCCCCTGTATGATACTTCTTCCTCTCGCTTTTTTCTTCAGGCGACACATCGTTTGCACCGTCATGTTTACGCCAGGAATGAATTCTGATTGCACCTGGACTGGGGGAGACGTTCAGTGCGTTCTACAATTTCCATCTCGTTGCCACTGACTAATCTGCCGACACCTAGTTCATCTAATCCAACCACGTCGTCTAGTGGGTTTGATTGGGATATCACGGGTACATTGTGGGCGATCTTATCTCCTACCAATGCATGATGCGTACTAATACTCACTTTAGGTTAACTGACGACAACGACATCAAGCTGTTCGCATATGCCACGTATAACTTTCCTATGTTTCTTCTTCCCAATGCGCTAATATTTCCACCAGTGATGTATCTCTCGTCCCCAGGGATCTTTGTCAAGAGTTCGACAGCACGTATGGATGCCTTATTCTTATCATGAATTATTAATTATTCCTGACCTATTTCCCAGATCCAACGTGTTATCTTCAATGCCACCATTTGATCGTGCAGAAGTCCATCAAGCTATTGAGCCATTGTCAAGCCATTTTAAGAGTCAGGCTCCAGAACTCCTACGTATACAAACATCCTGGACCGAATTCGACACGAATAGCACTGACATCGTGAACAAAGATCTGGTGTTACCATCTGGTGAAGGAGATCGCTTCGGTTATCGAGGAGGAGATGCTCAGATGCCTGACCGACAAAGCTCGTACGCATTCAGGAGAACTCTGCAGTACTGTCGGCAAACTCATCACACTTTTAGGTTCTATTCAAGAGAGCTCCAGTGTGACGACAACCTATACCAGGTACTCAGTGTTCTAGGTTCGCATCCATACATGTTTCGAATGGTGAGAAACTGATAGAAATAATGAAGCGCACCTGTGGCACGGACGAACGGCTTTGATGGACGCGGATTTTCTCCCGAGTCAATAGTATACACGCCAGTAACGAAGATATCTTTAATTTGAGTAAGGCGGCCAGGTGGGTACCTAAATTATTCTCTGCTTAACATGTGCTCAAATATATTTCAGCCTTTTCCTCGATGAATCTTACGGAACTGAAGAGACACCGTAGGTGCTGAATGCCTTATCGCAGTTCCAACCCCGCTCACTTTGGCATCAGAGAGGATACTTCACTCTCCGCTGGCCCGGAAAGGCCCCTTACCCACATCGAGAACCCACGGTACGCACTTATCTTGAATTCAAGAATCCAGGATTACTAACTGGAATCTTAGCCCCTGCTCAAATGATTTGTTCCACCTCGTTAATCACGACTATATACCCTCACTTCCATATAATGCAGTGCCAGCTCCCACCGGGCCGTCCTCTTCGTTAGTCCTTGAGTCTTAGATGATACGAAGACCCACTGTCTAATCTGATGTTCAGCTTCGTTCAAGAACAATTAATCGAAAGGTTTCCCAGGTACGTCTTCAACACTACAACCCGCAGTGTAGCTCTCAATCCCCCGTCAGTGTTCGCTATCATCCGTACGGTAGCGCTCGTACCTCTCAGAAAACGTCACATACGCTCTCGGATAGTGAAACGAATCCAGAAGGCGCTCTGTAAGTGATATCAGTTCGTTTGATCGGAAAGTGTTTAATGATTGCACAGCTCTTGACCTCCTCTTCGGGATCTTCCGACGACTTCGCTTCTATGGCATCCTCTCTGTTTCTGTCTCTTCCGAGTTTTCTGTAGACATCCTGCCATGGTAAGCTTCCATTATACCTTCATTGGTTCCATGTGATCGTTATTTTGTCAGTCCTGAAGGCTTCCGCAGAGCTGAATTCGAACCCAGACATCAAGAGCTTTGGCGCAAAAACTGAACCTTCCAGTCGATAAAGTATTCTACTACGAAAATCTCCAGGACGAGACCGCTCACAAATGCCCTCTGGATGTGGCACGAATTCCCTGGCTATACGATCCGTGAACACATGAAGAAATTTCACAAAGGAATGTGCAACGGTCCTCAAGTTCAGTGCGACCGAAGCCTTCTACCGGAAGGATTCAATATACAGTGCTCGGGGGCGAAGATGTCGGCTCAGTCTTTTGCACACCACTTTGAAGACGTGCATTGCCATCGTTCGGCGCTTTGTCCATATTGTTTGGTACTACAAACCCGCAGATGTAACTTGCCCCGGCACTTCCAGAGATGCAGTGCCTTACATCCCAAACGTCCTACTAGGAGGGCACAGCCTGTGATACGCCGATCTGCACCAAAAGCTTCATCTAAGAAACGTCGGTAAATGTCTCAGAGCAATCATAGATGCGATCATGTTAGCATAATTTTACTTGTAAGTAACCTTGTATCTTTTACAACATACGCTACCTTTAATATACCTAATGGCCATGACTCGTCTCGTTGTATCTCGCTTTGGACAATAGGCAGCAGTGCAGACAAAATACTTCAGAGCTGATCGGGACCCCTGGGGCCGTTCGGACGCCTCGAACGCTACACGGTGATGGCGAAATCTCCAAATGTTCACGTATTTTGACTCTGAGGACTGTTCAGAGCCGTCCGTATCGAAGGAGAGACCAGTCTGAGAAATATTTATTTCTTTAATTATTTTTACATGAATGGATTCATCCGCCCGTTTTGCACCGGATTCGATCATTGTATTCAACTTCGATGATGCCAAGAAGCCCCGTCGAAGGCGTCAACGTTGACGGTTTCACTGAAGCTTGGCGCACGCGATATATAACCCTGGTGGTTCATGTCTCCTTTACTGCTCTGCTTCCTCCTCTCGCTCCATATCCCTCGACTGGATAAAGGTGCGCAGATTATGCTCCATGGAAATTCTCTTCGCAGATCTAATCAATGATTTTCGCAGGATTTTCGACATGTCAAATTCGACGATGAGCCCGCAGCTCGCGGAGGCCGCCGCATACCTTAGTTGTGTTGCTCGCAGCAACCGCGATCCGGACATGCAAGGGTACGCAGTCAGGCTTTCTAGTGCGTTATCATCTCTTGCAATTGCCCTAACACTAACTTGATCTCTGGATGTAGCTTTCATCGCGAACGTCATGTTAGGTGCGTAATTGGTTTACGTTTTGTGCTCATCGGCTGATTCGTCCTGTAGCTATCCTGGTCAAGTGGTCGCATGATGAAGTGACGGAATCTGGGCGTGGTGCTGGTGCTGCTGCAAGTGTACAGTATCTTACTGGTCACGTTCATCGGGATGTCGCGAGGGAACCTATCCATGGCCGACGCGCATTTCGCACTCTCTATCACCGTGTCCCCCCTCTCCATCTATTTCCTATACTCCACTCTGCGTGTTTGCCTGAAGAAAAGGAATACCCTGTATGAGCGTCTGGGAAAATCCAAAATCATGGTCGGCGCCCTCACTACGCTTATGCTCGTTCTTTGGATCGTCCTGGACCTCCTTATTTATTTCGCCAACGTCTTCGAGGGCGAGACTTGTGCGTCACCCACCTTTATTGGATGGTTTTCTATCGGTCCGTTACTGCTGCAAAAGCACTGGAGATAGATCTATTTCCTCCCGATGCTGCCCCTATTCTATCTAATTTACACCCTTCGCCACTTCTCTGACACGCAATGAATATCGGAGGCACATGAAGAAAGTGATTCCTTGGCACAGCTTCCGATGGGTTCAGACAACGTGGTTCGGTCTTCGCTCCTTTTTTGTTTCCCAATGGTCAGTACGGTCACTAAATACTCACTGCATTGCCTCTGATATCAGGACTCCAGGATTGTTATCACGCGCTCACATCCTTGGACGATTTTTCTTTGCATATCGCTTGGCTACATGTGGGGCAGGGACGCTCAAGATATGGATCGTCGACATGGATTTCTACTATTATAAGCTTCTCGCAAGCTTTCACGAATCACTCTTATGAACCACGAATCAATTATGATCCTCTCGGTTTCGGCCAGGCGAGTAATTTCATACACCGTGTTCTATCATTTTATTGATCTGCCTGAATTCTTAGATTCTTGCTGCTACAGTCGCCCTCGAACCTATTTATGCAGTGTGTGTTCTCGCTTGGAAGAGAAGAGCTGATATAGGAGCGTACCTACGGCAGCTGCCTTCTTCGATGTGGAATGGTATTGTCTTCATCGTTACGGGACACAAAAACCCATGGAGGACTATGCGGGAACCATCGCTAGATTTCTTTGCGGTTCAAAATCCGTTCTTGGAGAGCAAGCATGGAAAGTTCGTATCCGCTGATTCATTCGCTCTTTCGGATACGAGGAATAGCCCAATGCGCACGCCGGTAGTGACTCCATATCATTCGTATTCTCCCAACCAAGCACCGTCGGAGGCTAGACATGCGAGGCATCACAGTTATAACGCAACTGAGTCTCAGTCGTTACTTGGTGGCGCGTCCTCGAGTCCCGATTCTACTGCTCAGATGCCCAGGCCGTATCGTCCTCTTCCTCTCCTCGGCAAACTCCCGAAGCGCGACACACGCGATATAGCAACGGCAGCTATTTCCCCGCCGTTGACGCTTACCCTACGTTTGATAATCCAAGCAACATGCAGCCACCAATACCCTACGGACCATTATTCTCCTACAATCGTCCGGAGACTTCGTCTTCCACGCCTTATGACCCTCCCTGGCATTGATACCTATCTGCGTAGTCTCCTTTTTTTTTTTACCGAATGATTACTTCTGTTAGTCTCTTGTATACTACTCATCGGCAGTCTATCAAGCATGTACCTTGACAGCACCTTTGACCAAAGCCAGGTAATTTGCATTCCAGTATTTGGTGCCCGTCCCTGTTGCGACAAGCTCCGTTTCACTGTTCCAAAATGGTGCATTGCTTTATGCTTTATGTGCAGATAAGAGTTCTACGAGTATACACCCGAACGAGCCATTATTTACTCGCTGGTAGTTGATGTGGGTTACCGGGTAGCATCATTTTGATACTTACACGGTATGTCGAGTTCGCAGTTTCTGCGATCCTTCGCGACGGTTGATCTTGATGATAAGAATAGTACCAGCATCGTGCCAGCCGCGACGATGTCAACTTTGGTCAGAAATCTGCCCCGCAATGGATTTTCAAGCTTCAACTAAGCTTCAACTTGTCTTCAACCCAAGAACTGAGTACGAGTCGGGATATATTGCCAGAATAAGCTAGGTCAAGAACATAAAGGCATGGTAGAAATTAAAGGCGAAGAAGAGAACACGGCAGAAAACGGTGCATACGAAGCAGTCGAAAACGTATAGCTTCTTGTTCAGGGTTCTCATGATGAAACAACGACGAATCGATGAAATAGCAGGACACTGCCGAGGATGAGACGAGGATAGGGTCAACGTCCAGAGGTGGAGCATTAACTTGAGCAAAGTCGACACGCATTTATTCAGATACTAGAAAAGAGAATTGATGACTGTAATTCGAGCCAGCCGTATGGTAAATCTTTACACAGATGCTGGTATCAGCGCCGCCTTCTAACAGTATGCGGCCTTGACCTTCGTTGCCTCTGTATTGATTTGGGTGGCCATCGTCTGAGCACGCGCCTTGGAAGAGGGCTATATACAGTCGTAGTGAGTTCCACACTGTTCGTGAAGCATCATTCAAGTAACATACCGGGGTAGCAGCGAGGAGGCCATTGATGAACTGAAGGTTATCCGCGGCAAGGGTCGTGACGCTGGAGCAAACAATGGGACCGACATGGACGGCGTTGAAGTCCTCCTTCAGCTCAATGAAAGACTCGAAGGTCGCAACCAGCTCGGGCAGGAAACTTTCGAGAGAATCGCACACCGCCTGGCCGTCGGCATCGGACACGACGTGGGCCTGGATGAAGATTCATCAGGAAAGTATATACTCCAGCAGGAAAAAAACGGCGTACGGGTATATCCTTAGTGGCTGCTTTGATTTGTGTGTCTAAAGTTTTTGCGACGGCGGCGACGGCCTTTTCCACACTTTTAGAAAGGTGGGCGGGAAGAATGTATAGGAAGACTGACCGCAGCATGAGAGAGGTCAACATGCGATTTAAAGTTAGCGCAGGATGTTTGCATGGCGGTGACAGTTTGGGCCATGCCGTCCAAATCCTTCTGGAGCGGGGCGACCTCGGTACGAGCCACAAGGGGGTTGGCGACGGCAAGGGCGACAAGGGGAAAGAGTACGAGAATGCGAGAGAACATATGGGCTTTGGTTTAGTACGACTACGGTGGGTGCAGTTGTTGTAAATTTGAAGTCGTCGTGCAAGGCATTTTATACTGTTGAGGCAGCGAAATCGACGATGAGAGAAGCGTTTCAGGATAGTCACGCACTTGAGCGTTCACGCGGTTACAATCTTCGAATGCGTCAGAGGAGGATCAATGTCCTGGGCGAGAAGTCAATATAATCACATTTCAGTAAGAAAACTTCCTTTTAGACCCGAACGAATGTAGGACCAACGTGGCTTCTCCGATTTGAGCGCGTAGTCATTGAGACGAAGATCCCTCAGCAGACAATACTTGAATCCGTTCGCGTCGGTTCACTGAGCGGTGCCTTCCCTGACCTTCCGAAAAAGGTCACACAAAGATCAATATGCACGAACGTGGCATAGCCGATTCTCAACGTTACACGTCGACTGTCGACGTGCTCAAGGTGATTCTCCATCCGAATATGCTAGACGTCGGTATAGCTTAGATTCCGGGTAGGAGGAGGCCAAGTGACCCCTCGTGACTCGTGAGCTCGTGAATTGTGATTATACAGCCTAAAATTAGACTGAGATTCGTTCATGGTGAAGTGTCTGAATAAATCCTGCTTCTAGACTCTGGAGTTAAATGCATGGTCGCGAGAAATATGACCGCCTCACAAAAAAAAGGATCAGGAAGGGATATAAATGGCGTGGTTATCACTATAGGTGACCTCAGCAGGTGTCGAAGACCGTGGCCCTCAAAAAGTCACAAGGAAGTACGCACATGATGTTACGGCGCGTGGCTGGATCTAGAATTCAGTGTTCGATTATGCGTATTTGAGCAGCAAAGCCGATTGTAGCGGTCGAGTTCGGAAGTCGGTATCGACAAATCGGGCGGCGTAATGGGCAATGGGATTGGGATTGGGGACTCGAGTCACGTAAAGACGGGGAAAGAAAACTGATATTTTCAGTGCAGTGGCATAGATAGAAGGGATGTCTGAGCAAGTGATACACGCCGTCACTCCCTCCTTCATAGGCGTGTATCGTCCGTCTGTCTACGAGAGACTAGCGCGTCGTGGAAGCCAGTGCGGAGATTACCGGAGAGGTTTGATTGCCGGCTTCCGGCCCAAGGTTTAGCAACATACCATCATGTTCAGGACTTGAAATTATGAAAACCGAAGTACTTGCTCCTTCTCTTTGTCTGGTCCCCAGTCATTTGACAGCCACTCATCATAGACTAATCCTAAACGCTTCGCTGGCTGTGAGTATTAAAACTAAGCGCAAGCATGAGAAAACATATTTACTAACCGAGGACCGTTACAGGATAGTAAGTAAATCTTGATGCCTCATCTCCTCTCCTTGGACGCCATAGAAGAACAAAAACCTACATTTCGCTGGTGAATTATTCCAGATTTCAATGATTTGTCAACGTCAGCTACGCATCAGCCCCAGGAAGGAGATAGAATTTTCTTGTATGTACTGCTCAATACTTCTCCACCAGGGCTAGCTCTAACTTCGTGATAATTATAGCATCAGCACAGGTATCATAACCAGCAATTTCTCCGAGTCTTCTAAACAAAGGCATCTGGTCTCTGGTGCGTTTTAACTATCATTCCCATCGCCATGCTACTTCGTTCATCCAAATCGCTCGCATACGTTTCCAGCGGAAATAGCGAGTTTGTCGGGACATTCAATAATTCTGGACCCTTGACGCGCTGAAGGCCCCGCGGTCCTGTGGAGTCTTTATCTGTCGCCCCGCTTCATCTGAGGTCAGCATTGTATAGGCCGTACTTTCTGTAGAAGGAAGTGGTGATTCGGTAAAGCAGTCTGGTCGTTGATAGTGCCCAGCGCTGTATCGATTCCCTAACGGTGGATCCCCTTTGTTTTTTGTCCCTTGATTCTCCCGGAAGTCGACGTGTCTAGAAGATTAATATGCTGGACGAGAAGGTCAAGATGTTCACGCTCCGATTAGAACACTTCCTTTTCGATTCGAAAGAATGTAGGACCGACGTAGTTTCTCAATTTGAGCGGGCGATAGGGTCATGCCTCATCGCCAGGTGAGATGAAGATACCTCAGCAGAAAAAATCTGTTTGCGTCGGTTCACCGAGCGGTGCTTCCGGTGACCTCCTGACCATGGACGCTATACTTTAAGGGACAAAAGGCCATTCAAACATCCATCCGCACTTACGTGTCAAGGTGAAGTTTCAGCGTCGACCGCCGATGTTCTGAAGGTGATTTGCCATCCGAATATGCTAGACGTCGGGAAAGCTCAGATTCCGGGCAGGAGGAGGCCAAGTGGCACCCTGCGTGAGCTCGTGAGTTGTGATTATATAGTGCAAATTAGACTGAGATTCGTTGATGGCAAAGCGTCTGAATATCTCCTGCTTTTGGAGGAAGGAGATGAGTAAGTAGTCACGAGAACTCCAGTGTCTTCGAGTCGTGACTGTCCCAAAAGAAAGCTTATACAGTATAATATGACCGCACCACTAAAAAAGAGGAAAGGGCATACCTGCCTAAAAGAACACGAACAGCGTGGCCATCGCTGTAGGGGACCTCAGCAAGGGTTGATCGTCGTCCTTGGACAATAACAGGTCCCTACAGTGTGCTGATGCGACGCACGGCGTCCTTGAACAGAAAAGCCAATTGTAGCTGCCGAGTTTGATATCAACATGACTGCCAAAAATAATGAAAAATGGTGTGGGTGTTTTTATAATGAGTACTGGGGTCAGGAAAGTGAGGAAGCTGAAGTTACATAAAGAAAGGACAAGACAGGATCTCCAGCCCAATGGTATATATAGAGCGGACGTCTTAACAAACCCTTAGCGTAACGCGCGTCGCGGTCGACGGTGGAAAGAAAGCCGGTACGGAGATTACCGGAGTCGTTTAATTGCCGGTTTCCCGGTCCGAGGCTTCGCAACATACCTCCATGTTCAGGAGTTGGAACTGGATGTACTTCTTCCCAGCTCTTTGTCTCGTCCGCAGCCATTCGCTTGTCATCCATCGCGTTCTCGTCCTCAACTCTTCACTGGCTGTAATTATCAAAATAAGCCCAAGCTGTCAGCACATTTGCTGACCATTGTAGTGATGCTCCGTCTCCTTGGACGCCACCGAAGAACGAAAACCGATCTTTCGTTGGTTAATTATTTCAGAGCGCAATGATCTGTCAACACCAGCTGCGCCTCGGCCCCGAGCCCTGGCCCAACGTTCCGCAGCGTTCGGACCGGGATTCTTTTTGGTCTTCTTGTTCCTCGACGGCAACATACTCCAACATGCGAATCAATACGGCGCGACCTTGCCTGTTGTTGCAACATGTATTTACGGAACCCCTTCATTGTAAGTAGAATTCCCT
The DNA here is from genome assembly GCA_030435635.1 of Armillaria borealis. Classification (NCBI taxonomy): domain Eukaryota; kingdom Fungi; phylum Basidiomycota; class Agaricomycetes; order Agaricales; family Physalacriaceae; genus Armillaria; species Armillaria borealis. The sequence continues at coordinate 207,261 of JAUEPT010000085.1, read as the reverse complement.
CATTGTGTTCCGGTAAAGATTGAGGCTCGAGGCAATGCCACGCTTCGCTCTACTGAATAGGCCCAAGTTAAACGGCCCTCGTGGAGCTGGGGAGGGAGATGTAACTTTCTTGTATGTACTTCTCCATATTTCTCCACATGACCTAGCTCTAACTTCGGGAAAATGATAGGCTCAGCACAGGTATTATAACCAGCAATTTCCCCGAGTCTCCTAAACAAAGGCACCTGGTCTCTGGTGCGTTTCAACTATCATTCCCAATCGCAATGCTATTTCGTTCATCCGAATCCCTCGCATACGTTTCCAGTGGTGTTAGTGAGCCTATGTCGTTATTCAGGAACCTCGACGCGTTGAAGGCCCTGGAATCCTGTGGAGTCTTTATCCGTCATTCTTCCTTTGAGCGCTGGCCCTGACCAGCGATATTGCAGATTATACCCCCCAAAAGTACCCAAGCGGACAAACCTGGTTCAAAGTCTCTTCAATTTCATAATATCTACATATCGCGCGCCGGTTATCATCTCGTTTAATGTTGAATGTAAGTTCTAGCAAATTTTAACTTCTGATTGTGGACTTTCATTCATTGGAGATTCATTAGCCTAGTCTACCCGTCCTGCCATGATGTACGTTATGTCGGCGACTAACCAGCCCTGCTACCATATGGCTTGCCGCCAAACAGCCGCGTATTTTCTCAGCTCCCTGTGGTTGCCGTACCACCTACCATATGTTACCTTCAATCGTGACCGCTCAGCTGTAGCAACATCGTCGGGTTTGCACGACTTGATGCGCAGATGTATTTGCAGGACGGGCTCATCCTCAGTCAGCATCGATTACCTATCATTCAGTTCATCCCTAGAGCGCGCACGCCGCCTTCAGTACCCACCTCCGCGTCAACGCCGCCGTCACAACACGCGGTCGCTAAAAATGCAGTTTGTAAAAAAAAATTAGAAGAGGGCGGTGCTCTCGGAGAATAACTGCACCGTGCATAAAAAGGGCTATCGCTTGGCCAAACGAATCCCGTCGCTCCTCCTATCGACCTCTCTTCACCCAATAATGCGGCTTCTTGTTCACGTACTCGCATTGGTCTCTGCTGTCTTTGCTGCGGATGCATGGTACGGAGGAGGCGGGCATTCGCAGCCGTCCTCCACACCGTGGACAGGCTATTTGTGTCCCGATAATGATCAATACGGGCACGCAAAGGTCAGCTGGGGCAGCGATTCTCCCCCCTACTCGGGTTCGATGTTTGGGTGCACGTAAGCTTCGATAAAACATTTGTTGGTTCATTTACTGAGAGCAGCCTTCATAGTTATCGCACGGGCTATGGCGTAGGGACGCATGCATGCGAGTACTACGTCGTGAGTATCATCAGGTGCTTTTCTATCTGTGTGGACCTATGAGCTGATGGTCCTTAGAATACCGGCCGAGGACCTTCCGGCCAAGACTCGCGGTGTCCGTCAACTGCGACACACTACAATGGGAGGAAGAAGAGGTCGCCGTCGTCAGCGGCTGCTCCCGCTCCCGGGGACTCGTATGCTAAGCGCAACATTATTCGCGGATCAGTAAGTCACTCTCTGAGTCTCTTTTAATCGAATCGAAGGATCTAATTTTATTTGGCTAGCGGGAAGCTGCAGAGCTTGTGCAGTAGACTTGCGGCATTTTCCGCTCTTAATACGCGTCTTGGTTTTTATTTTGTTCCCAGTAGTTTTATTCGTCTTCGATACGCAGCTACACGCCTATCCATTCATTTAGTCTATTAGAATTTTAAAGACTTTTTAAATATTTACGTTTCCAAAGGGATGCTAACGTACTCCGTTAGTGCAAGTACGGTGGAGCTTGGGTGGCATGCCCTTTCAAGTTTCCAAAAACGCGTCTTCGCGTCGTAGTCACGTGTTGTTTGACTTTAGGGCAGGTTTGACACGATCGTGAAGTAAACGTTGACATATTGAAGCTGGCAGCTATGAAGAACGAAGCCAAGGTTGCCGTGGTCTATACAAGGACCATGTGAGATCAGAAGATTGAATGAAAAGATAGAACACTTACGGAAGACACACCTCGAAAAAGGCGCCCATCGAATTGAATGGTCTCCGGCCACAGCTGTACGCAGCCATGCGCTGCACCGAAAAGTAGGGATCCAACAACAGCGCTAGAATGTAAGCCTCCGGCACGTTCGCACGCGTAGGTACGTGCCTCATGTCTTCCTTCAATCCTTCGATCGTGTATACAGAGTGAGATAAGACGGCTTGGGCAAGAGAATTTTCGAACGTCGTCCATGTGGCTCCGTTCGAATTCGCTATCTTATGATGGTGTGAGTCAACACCAGGACAAACGGGATGAGATACCACTCTCATTCATTACAAAAAGTAAGGATATGGTAGCCCATGACCGATCCGTATGCATCTTCAATTCGACGCGCTGAATATTTTGGAGTGGGATCCAGACTGAGCATTTCAGAACGTCGTGAATTGGCGAAAGGATGTCGATGATGTAAGAGAAATTCTTGATTCTGTCAGCACAGGGTCGTCTCAAATAAGATGAGTGCCATTTCACCGGGGATGAGGAGAGCGAAATTCCATGATGGCAAAAGGAAGAGCCGCAGCGGACCCTGTAACTGACCGGAGCCGGTGACTTAAATGGTCATGTGTAGTCGGCTAATACATGCGGTAGAACGGCACGCTACCATAGAGCTGAGAAGTCGAAGGATAAATGTACCCTGCGATAGCCTCGTCATTGAACCCTAGATTATTGATTGCATTGCTCCGTTGGGCTTCGTCGGTGGTGTAGAAGTGGTCAACAGCGGTGGGTGAGTACATGCGATAGAACGGCACGGCACCTGGAGCTTGGAAATCAGACGCGAGCAGCGTCTCCTTCGAGCTTCCAGCCGCTAGCAACAGTAGCTTTGGTGGTGTAGAAGTGGTCTGAATGCTCTTTGTTAAATGCCCGGTGAAGCGGTATTGCCATGTCCGTGGGACAAGTATTCTAACGACCAATGATTTAACGACGCGCAGAAACCACGCCCAACGAAATGAGAGCCAATATGCAGGTCTGCGCTAAGCCCACTTTATGTGTAATGCTGGAAGAATACAACTTCAGAAGCTCGAAGAATGAAGAAAAATCAGTAACGCCTTCAGACTCGTTAAAATTGCCAGTCGACGGCAGTCTCCATTTTCTAGGCAGAACCTCCATCTAGGATAACGTGAGCTTGAATGCGCACACAGCTGTACTAGGACTCCCCAGACTTCGCAGTTAGAATGAATTCTCCGTTGACATTAATGAATGAAAGATATGGCGTAGAAGTTTCAACAGTTCGTACTCCAAGTCTGCAGCGAATCAAGGAAGTAATAATTTTAAGTTCGCATAGAGCTGCACGCCTCATCTGCCGGCTCATTGTCTCGACTCGGAGTCACCGGTTGGCCTTTTGGTCTCTGCTAGTGGACTTTCTCAGGGCTATGTGGCGACTTCCTTTCCTTCTTGACCCAGGCTTTATGGTAAATGTGCTCTCTTGAACCAAATTCTCCCTTTGCAAGCTCTGCGGCCAACTTAACTGCTTATCCCTAGGCCTGTAAACCTGTTTATAATGGGTCGAACCTCCGACATATTTATTACGGCTAATGTCTATACCAATCACATGCTTTACTGAGATATTCTGCCCTTGATTCTTTTCCTTCGACCATCGTCACGTTTCTCGGAGGTCAGAATCCAAATTCAGCGAGCCTACCATCCTGACGGCTGCAGAACCCCGTATCTTTTTTCTCCATCACAAAAACTTGGACCACTTCAAACTCGCTCAGAGATGTCATGATTGATCTAATCACTAATCGCACGCTTCAAGAGATTTGAAGGAGAAACCATAAAAGCTCAATTGTCTACTAAGGTACATCAGCGTATCTCCTGTCCAAATGCCTGTGTAAATGTCGTTGCGTAGTGCTTTTGTGTAGAATGGTGACCGGTTCACTGATCTGCGGTTCGAACCTTGAAACTCTGAGACTTTTTTTCTATCATCACCGTTTGTGGGAAAAACCGATGTATATCATTTCGCAGTCACAAAGCATGGTCAAATGAAATCAATCAACTATTCGACCCTGAAACTCAACACGAAACTGCTCTCGTTTGAGAGTAATGTACGAGTTAGTAAATGTTCTAAGCAGAGATATGAACTCGACGTACTGTAGTCAAACAGGAAGGACATATCCTGCAATACCCTCATCCACGTATCCGCCGGTCTGGGCTGCGGTGTTTTTCTCGTTCGCATTCGCGGTGTAAAAATGATCGTGCGCCGTTGGGTTGTACAAGCGGTAGAATGGGACACCTCCACACGACGCGGAAGGATAGATGTATCCAGTGATACTCTCGTCATTATATCCCAAATTCTGGACCGCGTTGTTGTGCTCGTTCCCATTGGTGGTATAGAAATGATCCACGGCACTGGGCGAGTACATGCATTAGCTCACAAGGATGATTTCCAGCGCGTCGATCTGGTTGGCGACGTAGGCTCCCTTCTCAGGAAATATTTCACGGGTGGTATCCCAGTGGGGAAGAAGCTCCTGCATGTGACTCCAGTGAGTGTGTTGGTACACGATTTTCAATGTGTGACTTAGATTGGATTGGCTTAGGCCTCGTCAAGGATGTGTGTTGCGGACAATATCAATATGACTCGGCAGGCGATATCGAGAGCCCAGTCCAGATTCTACGATCATTCGGAATAGACACTTCTTAGAGAGGGTCGTTTTGAACAACATGTTCCCATTTGTCTATCATCGGGTCTGACAGAGGCGAACGGCTGTCCTATATTGACCTCTCTTTTATATGAATCAACACCCCATTTCCGACTCAACATTTCCTTCGCTTATCATACTTTGAGGTAAGAGAATGCCAGGCGAGACTCGAGTATGGCGCTCGGCAAGCGCTCAGAAATATCTATTTAGTTCTTCTTTCAAAACGGGACGTCAGATGCGAATAATTTTGACAGTTCATTGTTCAATGGTAACATCTCCACCTCAGCAACACGTTACAACCGTGACCTCAGAGAAGGCTTAAGACCACCGATATCAAGCATATAAGAAGGTGCAAAGAAGGTGGCGATGATTCGCCAATAATAATCTGGGGGAATTGCGTCGCTGCGTTTTTATAATGAATTTCAGGGACAGGGGAATCGCCGCATCTGACACGATATCTGCTCGCAGTATCCACTGCCGACAAAGAATTTGAAATATTCAGTGTTCCCCGACCACCATCCGTTTCAAGTTTTGGGTGTCCGTCTTTAACGAGGCTTAGTCTTCGCAGCTTCATGCGGCGTCTAGAACCGTTTTTAAAGGCTAGGGACCTCCGATGGCGCAGTGTGAATCTGTATGTGCTAAGAAAAGGCTGAAAATAAGATGCCTGCGTCTTCGATTAGAATACGTCAAGCTCCGCTTCCCTTCTTTGCGGGCCTTTTTGTCCAGTTTCCTCTTATCCAAAAGCGAGGTCCCTTCTTGCTTCCGACACTATGAGAAAAATCGTCCTTTGCAGTACCATGTCAAGCTATTGGACCGATACCTGAAATCGACGTACAGAATGCGTTGACTTTCCTTGTGAGGCGGGATGTATCTCATTGCGCCAGATGATCACGCTCTTGGTCACTTATCTCCGAATCCTGGTCTTCTTGAGCATTGTTGGAGGATCCGCGTTGGGTGCTGGAGCAGATTATTTCCGGTATAGAATGCCTCCAGTTTGGCGAGGATTCTGGGAACTCAAAATGGCTCATCGAGAGTTACTTTCTTTGGAGTGCTTGCCTCGGAAGGAAATTTTATCATGAATCTCTGTAACGCTACTATACAGATGCTTCTTTTTTGTGACTGATTGGAGGAACTCCGATCCCAACCCACGTCGCTTTGGGATGCTCGGCATCTTCATATCTTATTAATAGATTACCATCACCTCTGGTTCCTGGAAAATAGAACTACTACAGCTACAGGACCTTTGGCTCGTGACCGCTCTAAAAGCCCGTTCCCTCAAAAGACTTCTCCTACCTGACTGGTAGCGCCTGTATCTCTCTACCTGGATCAACCAGTCCTCAGCATGTTCTTTCGAACTGTCTCTGTCGCTACGTTAGTCACTATTTCCATCGCTAACACTACTGTGCGTCGCAGCGAAGTCACGGCGCTGCAGGATGCCTTCAATAACATAACCCCGACATGGTATGCAATTCAAGTAAACTACGAGGCATTTTCTGCAAATGTCGATATTGATCATGCTACGGTAAGTCGTTCTCATTCATGTCCGATCTTCTATTTAACGGTTTCGTTTAGGCTGTGACCGACGCCGTGAGAACTCTAGGCTTGCAGGTCCAAGACGCCTTGAAGGCAATCCCGGTATGCCAGGTTTAAACTGAATTCGAATACCTAGCATGCTGAAGAAGACGAAAACAGGACCATGTCATGTCCGACACCGACGGAAAATGGGCCTGCGATACTTACAGTGGTGGGGATGCGGATCGTCAGTTCTGGAAGAATATGATCCCCCTCAAGGACGATTTCCAGACCGTCAACTTCACTTCCACTGTCTGCCAAGTTTTCCAGAACCTCGTCGCGATTAGTGTCCCATTCGACAGGAAGTTCTTGGCGGCTGTTCCGGTATGTCTTATCTGTTGTGAGATCAGCGTGGAACTTAACGAGAGTAAATAGGCAAAGTACAAGGTGTGCATAGAAAAATATTATCATACAGCTGTGAAGGAAGTAGGGAAGGTCGCCGCGACTTATTGTAGTGAGGAATAATGCTCCGGGTCGGAACTGTCATCCACGCTGGCTTTTCGTTACTAATATAGCGGTTTATTACTCGAACGACGTATTTGACGGATATTAAAAATATTGTAGTTCTCTCTCTCTCTCTCTCTGAAGCGGAATATAAAAGGTTCTGCAACACCAGTGCTGAATTGGCGCCAACACTGTGTCCGTTCGCCATCTCTCTGTATTCCTCACTTCAGCTGTGACTGTCGCGAATCTTTTTGTTAGTCGTAGCGAATTCAGGTCGCTTCAGAAGGCTTATGAATGCATAGCACACTCTATGTTATACGTGAAACTTGAAACGCCTTTTCTATCAACATCAATACTGCCTATGCTACGGTTTGTTGTGTGTCTGTAATATCATTATGTTTTCTTGTCGGTACCTTATCTAGGAGGTGGACAATCGGGACACGACACGGAGGATTCAAGACGTTCATGCAGCTACTCAATTCCCGGTCTGGGCGCAGTGCAGAGGTATCGTGAGTTGGCGGCTGTTGGCGGCTGGCGGCATCGATCGCGAGGGATAACGGCGACGTTCCACCGGCCGTTCCTGACTGGGACCTTGCGCAACCACTGCACCACCGGTCCGAGAACCGCTGTCGTTCTTGCCTTCTACCACCACGTGTTTTTCAACCTATTGTGGCCGCCAATCCCGCCTTTTACGCTGATTTATTATTGATGCTGATATCAGGGACATGTCACCAGAATGAGCAGCAATACCGTCTTCGGAAAGCATTCAGAGACAGCCAGCTGCCTGATGTTCGGTGCTATAATCAACGCATTCACTGAGACCAGTTTGTATGTTCAGGACGGTACGTGGTGCCGGTCGTGAATTCCCAATCCCATATAACCAGCTATCTAGTCCAGGAACACGCATCTTCGCTGTTATCGAAGAGGCCAAAAGCGACGGATCTCGCATCGCGACAGCCACTGTATGTAGGTTCCTTCTTTGATATAACTTGTGCTGAATTTGTGGTGCAAATAGCGGGATTTTCCCCATGCCATAGTCAATTCGACACTTTCCCTCTCAGCAATACACAATCAACGTCTATAGTCAGACTCTATACTCTGTCTTACCGCCTATATAATGCAGGCCAAATGGTATAGAAACCTAATATAGGCAAGTAGATCCTCACAATAACAGAACACGGGCTCATAATACAGCAGATCGTTTGCGCGCTTTGCTTTCGCTGGTCTCAGTAAGGAAGGGGAGATCAAAACTCCGGATATCAAGCGGGCCGATGAAGCGGATGGTTGCGACGAAGCTTATTCATCCTGCGCCTCAGCATCTGACGATCATGTCGACGGCCATCGTCTTCTACGATATTCCCTCCAAGCTTCCCATCAATGCATGGTCCCCCAATACTTGGAAAGTCAGGTCAGATTATCTTCTAACGCCGATTTAACTGTCTCATCCTTGCCCAGATATGCTCTCAACTTCAAGGGCATTCCATATCGTACGGAATGGGTCGAATACCCTGATATCGAAGGGCTGTACAAAGCTTTTGGCATACCAGCCAGCGCTACCAAAAAGGACCGTGTGACGCCATACTACACTCTCCCACTTCTCCGTGACCCGTCGACTGGGGCCATCATATCCGAGTCTGCTGCTATTGTCGAGTATCTCGATGCCACATACCCCGATACTCCACGTGTTATACCTCCCGGGACAAGAGTCCTGCACACTGCATTCGTAGCCGCATTTGAATCCCAACTGAAAGCGATAGGACCATTTACCAAGCCTGGTGTCAGTGCGATTTTGTCTCCGCGAAGCGAAGCGTTCTTCAGGAAAACAAGGGAAGAATCAGTGGGAGTCACTGTTGGAGATATACTTCCGCCTGGGGAGCATAGAGCGAGTCAATTGGCGGTTGTGAAGGATGATCTTGGCAAAGTGGACAAGTGGATGACGGAGGGGCATACGTTCGTTATGGGAGAGACTGCTACGTTTGTGGACTTCGCCATGAGCGCATGGATATTCTTTCTTCGGATTTGTCTTGGGGAGGATAGTCCCGAGTGGAAGGAGTTGTCATCGTGGCATGACGGACGATGGGGGAAGCTGTTGAAGAGTTTTGAGAAGTACGAGGCCGTTGTGTAGGTACTAGGTGATTTTATGACGTTGCAGACATCGGAGCCAATTTTTTTGCTGTAATCCTAATCGAGAAAGTCGGCTTTAGCTCAGAGAACATCGGTGTTGGTATCGATGTCTAGCGCTGACTGGTGTCAGGGTTCCTTTATTCTTCGTAAGGAGTATAGAATGACCCGATTCGGGCGAGGATGGTGCTCTTCGTCATTGGGGGATTCGACTCAAGTCTGTCTCTGTACTAATTGGGGACGTCTTTCTTTTCCATGCAAGCCTTGTTTACCTTGAAGAAACGGCATGGTTCTTTTGGGTGGAATTAATCTCGGAAATGCGCTTCCCTATGTAGCCTAGCAGCCATTGATTCATGGGGCTCTTATCTCCTATCTACTATAGGTGATTTGCTAATCAGCCCTAACTTTAGCGCACAGGGGCGGATCGATTTTGGATACCGAATATCCTCCCTTCTCATTGGTTGTTTCCTGGTGCTTCTGGAGACTAGAACCACTACCTATACGGACGTCTTGCTTGTTACCTTCCCGGAAGGCTTCTCTCCTCGGGGACTCCGCTCACTGAGAAGTAATAAATATCTCGAAAGACTGCTCCCATCTTACAGCCTTTGCACCGTTGTGTTGCAACCAAAGATGTTTCAGAATGCTACTTCGCACACTCTCTCTCCTTCTACCTGTCGCTCTCACCTTTGCCGACACTCTTGTGGGTCAGAGTGATATTGATGCTCTTAAGGACACTTTCAACAGCGCGGCCCAAACAATACTTGAAATCCGGGGGGCCTGTGAGGAATTTGCCAACAATGTTGATATTGCTCATGCTACTGTGAGTTTTGCCTAATTATTGTCATACCTTTCTCCAATGGTTTGATTCAGGTCGTGACTCATGCCCTAAGTATTCTGGACTCGCAGCTCCGAAATTTCACCACGCTAATCCCGGTATGCTACGTTTTTTACATCTGATTCTACCACCTAGCTTCATGAAGAATTTAAAAACAGGACCATGTCATGACGGACACTGACGGAAAGTGGGCTTGCGATGCGTACGCTGGTGATGTGACCCCGGCTACTGAGTTCGTGGAGGCCATCAATTCTCGCAAGGACGATTTCCAGGCCGTCCACTTCCTTCCCATGTCTGCCATAGTTTACAGAAGCTCGCCACCGATGGCATCCCTTTCCATGAGAAGTTCATGGCCGCCATTCCGGTACGTGTTCCTTTGAATTACAATGGGTGATATGGAACTTAAAACGACTGTAAATAGACAGCATACAAGGCGTGCATTGAACAATATTATGATGCGACTGAGAAGGAGAAGGAGAAGCTCGTAGAGGCGTTCTGCGAGAAAGAATAGGCACTCCGACAACGTTGGCATCTAACTTTCCGTGTCTAAATATATATAGATATGGTTCATGATACTGAAAATTTAACGTTCGAGTTGAACCACGGTCCATTGTCTCTACATGACAGTAAACTGAATGCCTCATATCTACATCTCCTCCGTATGGAAGCAGACAGGTCAAGGCACAGTAGCGGACTTAACCGGGCCTTCAGACATCGCCGAAATGCCGACGTCGGTCTTTACGGACTCAACTCAAACTCGACTCTGACCGTCTCGCATCACTTACGAAAGGCAGACGTTGCTGTTGAAGAGAACACCAGTCTCTTCAAGGCTACTCAGTCGAAATCCTCAAGCCCAACCTCATTGGTTCTGTCGTAAAACGGGGGATCAGTTCGTTCCCAGTATAGACGCGCGGTGTGGAGCCAATAGTATTGCGCTTGGCTGAGCTCTGCAAACGCATGCAGATGTACACTACAGTACCTACTTTTATACTAAAGTACTAATTTACTAGAACTTTCTATACTTTTCCTACTTCTTCTTCCTTAATCAGCAAGCTCGGCAAGATGCCGGATTGCCATATTCCAACACACCCGCTCTACAGCAGGTCGCCCCTACCCTCGTGCTTTCTGTTTGGTGACGCTACCTTGACAAGGTCGTTCCTTAGACATCACGTCGAGTGGCCGGTCCACGTCTGGACAATCTCATCGTCACCAGAAGATAGCGCTGTTGAAGAACGTGAACATCTGTCTACTGTGTTAGACTAAAGTTCGGCTTCAACCCGGCAGTAACCTCTAGGTGCTTGCAGGTACCAAACATGAGAACGTCCCGAGTGCAACGTGGACGCCTTACTTCTTTCTTTCAACCTCATTATCTCAGGTGAGTGCTATGAATCATTCTTATCCGTACATCAGATCTCACATTTTCTGCCATTGGCTGATAGTACCACCGTGGGCGATGGTCTCCTTCGCCTCTGAGCGGCCGTGCTGTCCCAGATGAGTCATGACGAAGCAGGTATTCGTCGTGCTACTATTTGCATGCTGGCGCTTACACCTTCGCCAAGGTCCAAGCACTGACCCATGCCGCTGAAACCGCAAGGAACCCGTTCGTGCACCCTTCAAATCCTGACGTCCCTCTTCATCGGGGCACTCCTTGCCTCGTCGACCCCATCACCGTAACCGTACAAATGTCAAAGACCGGTTTCGTTATCATGAGAATGTCCATGATGATTCACAAAGGCAGCCGGCGGAGGATGAAGAGACCTGACTGGTATTTGGCGAGGAGACCAACAGGAGGGACGTAGAGAGGGAGATGGAAGAGAGAGCGATCTGGACCCGTGGGAAGGCAGTGCGGGAAAAGGCAGAACGCAGGAAGCATGTAGGCCTATGAGAGTATGACAACAACGAGCGGCGATCGGGGTACGAGAAGTGGATGCATCACACTGATATTTCGAATGTCTCGGATGATAAGGATACACACAGTTAGTGCAGGAATCGACATCCATAGCGTCACCAATGGCCGTCCAGACGTTTGTACCGAGGGGTTCTTAGTAAGCTTTCGTCTCCAATCCCTTAATTCCAATGATGCTGACTTGTTTTGATCGTGAAAAAGGACGGAGCTTGGGCATCGAACTATCATTTGACATCTCAACTGATATGCAAGACTTGGCTGGGCAACTAAGAGACGAGCGTGAGCATTATCTCGAACTGTTGATCCGCGCATCCACTCACTATCTCGAATCAAATAGGACTTCTATGGCTTTCACGTCTGAATCCATTATATTTCTCCATAGTGGAGTGTTCACTGCAGCGTTCTGAAGCCATATCAAGAGCCCTGAGGACTCCCGAGCGGCGAGGAATGCACCTGGAAGCATGATTGTCCTGATACATGGTCGGTCAGTGTCTTTTTCCATGTGAAGAAAGTTAATGCTGCTTGTACCAGGGAAAGGATAGCATTGTCGGTACCTGTTTCATTGACGTAGATCGATCCGAATATGGTCTCTGACATAGACGTTTGATAGGTTTTATCTTTGTTTTCATCGCTGCTTCTTGCTGTAGCGATCATCTTTTATTCACCGCGTCATAATGAACACCTGTTCTGTTCTGACACAGTGAGGCGAAACTCGTGAGTTTCATGTAATACGCAGATTTCTCTTCAGCGCGCGCCAAAGTGCCTCCATGAATGAACACTCATATTGATCTCGAGCAAGGAATGGCCGCTCGGGTCATAGGACACTGGGCCGATGTACGTTCGTTCCTCTTTTGTTTCGTTACATTTTTCACCTAGGTTCTCTGTGCAGGATTGGGAGGACTGGCTATCAGATCTCGGCAAGTCAATCTGAGCTCAAGCTTCAGAGCTGAGCTGTTGGTGAAAAACAAGGTCCAAACCAGAGCCACTTTCAGCATCAAGATGTGCATTCTCAGGACTTATTCGATATCCCACGCGTTCAGTAGGCCCACCTTTCTGTTTCTACAAAAGTGTCAATCAGGCCCAGTTCCACCTGATATCCCAACGTAAGTGTTGGATGGATGAACTTCGTCCATCCCTTTGTGATTACGCAACCTCCTCCATTGGAAAGTTGGTCACCAGCAATGAAACTCTCGTGGGCCCGTAGAAGTACCACAAGGTGACAGTGATGGCCATCAACCCGTGCCACGGACGTCGTGTTTGAACTCATCAGCGTCTGATCGTCTGCAGCTGCAACAGCTCTCAGCATCTCAGCAGCTCTCATCCTTCACATCTCCATTCCCTCCATTGATCATGACCACCGACCTGTAACGCCGAACCGGGTGCCGCCGCTGCTTGCCACACATCCTCATATTTGAATTGCGCGGCGACGGAGTCTTTCCGTGTTTCAAAATCAACTGTAACAGTCATCAAAGAAGACCTTTGAAGGTGATCCCAATGTGCTGCATGCCACGGGCTGGATATATATAACATGCTCTTCCGTTAACATTAGCGTAACCAATGTCGTCGCTTCTGCCAATACCGATAGCTGACATTCCGCCGCTAGTGATGACACTTGGTGCAGTTTACATCGGCGCTACTATAGCTGCAGTGCACGCGCAATTTCTTTTAAGGCTCCCTTCCAATGCTCATTGTGCACCCCTAGTTTCTACGGGATCACCATCTTGCAGACTGTTATCTACTACAAGCAATACCCTAATGATCCGTGGTTATTTCGATATTCCGTGCACGAAAATTATACACTTTCATGGGATTTTTCTGACAAATAAGCAGGTCGCCATACTGTGGTGCGCTTACAGAAAGATGTATAAATGCACCAAGCTGGACCCTGATGTTCACTATAATCTCCAGGATCCTCGATACACTTCACATCGCGATAAGCACCCATGCCTTGTACTTTTATCTGGTCGAATCATTTGGGAATTATGTTTCCCAGTTCGAAATCATTTGGTACGTCCATCTCGCGTATTCCATAACTTTGGGTAAAACCGAACTCGCACCCTGCCGGCAGGAGTTTTCCGGTGTGTCTAGTTGCCCGCTTCATCCATCATGTGAATGTCTTGAGTTCCTTCTATCCTTAGTTGCAGCTCCTAGTCAATGTGCGTGAAATTTGGAACAATCTTGCATCCTTCTCTAACTGATACTTAGATGTTAATCGTCGTCGGCGTCCAAGCGTCAGTCTCCTTTGATTGACTCTTGAATGACTGGAAGACTCAATCGCCGGTACTACAGCCTATATGCCGTCAGAATATTGAAATGTTAGTCTCTGTTGGTATTGAAATAAGTGAATCCTGACTTGTGGTCTCCTAACAGTTGGTCGTAATTTCCATGAGGTCCTGCCATGGTTCATTGTGAGTTCTCTCCGAACCCTTTGTCACATTACTCGAGTAGGCGTCTTTTGGAATTCCACCCACAGTTTCTCGCTGTCGCTGCTTCTTTCGGTGAGACCTCTGTGCTCTCAATGAATGAAGATCTAAATAAGATTTTGAAGCCACTGGAATCTGTAAGCATCGACTATATATATATATATATATATAGCGCTGACTTGTAGAGAATGTTACCAGATGTTATTTACGATACGTATGGGCCACGTCTCTTTACGACCACTGTCTCCCATGCTAACCTTGTCACCCAGATACACCCTGTCAAGCTTTTTTGACATCCCCACCATCAGCGTAGGCTTCGGCAGCACGGTACTGAGCGTATGGTCACTCTAACGTGTTTGCAGACATCCATTTACGTAGTCTTCTCTACACTCGCAGGAGCAGACTTCTGCATCGCTGCTACAATGTGCTTTTACTTGCACAAGGGCAGGTCCATGACCGGCTTCTCCAGGTATGTTTCCTTCTCCAAAAATATCGTGAATATGATGAATGCTCACAGGAAGAATTTGCCTGTAGTACAATAAAGATCGTCGTCGGGCTAATGCGGCTCGTTGTGATATCTGGTCTGGCAACAAGGTATGATTTTGACGTATCTGATATGACGAGAGCGAATAATAGATGGTGTTACTCTAGTGCATGCTCGCTATTTACTCTCATCGTGGTAATCATTCCCTAGTCTGTGATCCTGTTGATTCTGATATCATCCTTCATCCAGTACATCGCTTGGCCAAATAGTCTCATTTTCATCGCAGTCGATTTCATTCTACCGAAGCGTGCGTGTTAAAGTCTGCTTTGACCGATTTCCTGTCTGTCTCTAACGATCCACCGATAGTCTATATAAACTCCTTACTGGCGATGCAAGTTCTCCTCCCCCTGGTATTTGATTAACTTGAATGACCTAATTCTGAGTAGGCTCAATGCTCGTAGTGTGCAAATGAGGGGGGGCACCCAGCCGGAGTGCCCCGTTGATGAATTAAAGGTCCTCAGGTTTGCTCATCACACCACCAGGAACGGTCCAAGCAACTCAGCGGAGACAGTACGTCGTATTCCTGTTGCGATGAATTGAAGATGCTACTCTTCCTTCTCTCCAGAGCGTCGATGTAGCTCTTTCCGAAATGGGAAGAGATTGCTCGCACGCAGGCACCAAAAATATGATGACATTTGCATGAGAAGTTACCCGTCGACGCTGCTCTGGTCCTCTGGATGACTTCGAGTATATTCCTACCATTATTTATTCCTGTTTTTATTTTTGCTTGTATACGCACAAATTTATTCCAGGAGCTGTTTTTAAATACATGCATCACTCAAAAGTGTCTGATGGATCTCGATGTGGCGGCCTCTGACTCAAATCGGTCTTGCATCCTGTCCGTCATTTACCCCCCGAGATTTTGAGCTATATCTTTCTTTCGTGTCTCCTTCCAGACGGCGAGCTATTAAATCCCAGCGATGGGGTTGAGAAAACTTCGGCGTTGCTGGATTCACTCAACATCAAAAATCCTCCGTGGAACTTATCATACGTCTCGTCTCAATGGTGGCAAGCTTCTTTGACCACACCAAGACTATGGTCGTCCATCCGGCTTCAACTTCACAGATCAATCGCAGATACGAAGGCTGCATGGCTTCATTGTTCCGTCTCATAACATATATGGAGAGGTCCGGTACACAAAACCTTACCGTTGTTATTGAGAGTGAGAAGGATATGTCAAACCATCCTGTTCTTCCTGTGATTCTCTCCACCTCTCCCCATTGGAACGGGCTCCTCGTTAGTCTTCCTTTCTCTGCATTACGCATTATCAACAATGTATCCGGTTCACTGAGTGCCCTGATATCGCTTGGTGTATACCTAAACGGTGAACCGGATACTGAGCCGATAACCATGATTGAAGCGTTCCGGTTTGCACCGCAATTACGGGTGTTACGACTCATTGAATGGGACTTGGCAATCTCTTTTCATGACCTGTTCCATTTTCCGTGGGACCAACTTACCGAAGCTTCGGTACAGGGGAACAATATGCAGTCCCTCGCAGTCGTGCAAAGGTTATCGTGCGACTGCGAAAGGGATGGAAAAGGTTGTAGAGGCATTCTGTGGGAACGAATAGGCACTCCGACAACGACGGTATTTAACTTTTCGTGTCTGAACATATCTAGATATGATTCATGATACTAAATGTAACATTCCTGTCGAGCCACGGTCCACCTTCTCTACAGGACAGTAGACTAAATGCCTCATATCCACATCTCCTCCTTACCAGCCATCGATGGGTCTAACCAGAACCTTAAGCTTCTTCGATACTGATGAAAGTCTTCGAAAATCACGACGTCGAGACCTTCCCTGATCATCTTTCTCATGTTCCCCGAGGACATTAATTCGTTTGCTTCATATTGCCCTGTTGTATGAATTACGAGTCTTTGAAATCGTGTCAGGCCTTTCTCTGTCATCAACCAACGAGATTCTATCATGCGAATGAAAGTATCATGGAGCAGGCAATAACCATTGAACAGTACTTCTATGCACTGCAGACGAGGTGCCAATATATCCGAGGATTCCGTATATGACAATATGCAGCATATCGAGTGATAATTTTCTGCATCCAACACGACGAAGAGATGAGTCAAAGATACGGATTGAATGGTCAGTATAGATGATACGTCGACTCCTTTAGGTGGACCATCTCGAATGGTTATGTGTTTCAGAGAACACTGAGACCGAAGGAGGAACGAAAAAGTGACATCCACGTCGTTTTTCTTCGTGATGGGGAGATCAAGGTATTCAAGCGCCGGGAAGTTCAAAGTAGCCAGAATTTCTGGGGTCTCGATACGAAGGAAGCGTAGAGACCTGTGATGTACAGTGGATGTAGATGGTGACTTCTTCATCTGCGCTACATGGCATTCCACAAGGTTTGGAAACGCAAATAGAGGCCGAGTGTCTAGGACATCAAGATAGAGGTAGGCGACGTGGGTGATGTGGGGTGACAGACATATTGCATCTGGGGAACTCCTCAGGACGACATTGCGCAAAGCTGGAGCGTCTAAGAAGCGTTGATTTAAGGAATGACTGAAATAATACAACCTCAGACTCCGTAGACAAGGAAATGTATGCGATGTGAATCGCTTTTCGTCCATTCTTAATTCGGCATTTCTCCATCGATGACTATGGCTGTACACACAGTCCACAGCTTTGAGCGCGAGGGGCCTGAAGCGAAACGCTCCATCTATGAAAACGTCGAGGAGGACATTGCCAGAGTGTTCAAGATGATATCGAATCATGTCGATAGAATGTGAAGTGTATCGTGTCATCAGCGCTACGCTTGACCAAAGCAGCGGCGAGGAATGCACCAGGTCTCTCCACATATGACAGACGTGACCTAAGAACCACGGAAACTTCCTAGGATCAAGGCTATCCTCGCCAAAATAAGACTCGCGGCAAAGCGAGAAGATGGCAAGAAGAACTTCTTGAGGGAGACGGCGGATAGGGGCGAGGATGGATCTGTATCTCCTCCTGGCAGCGGCGATTTCATCGAGTTCGACACGCATTGCTACGGCGAGACTCTGCAGACGGCGGAGTCCTTGCCTGATTGCAGTGATGTCGCTGGAAAACACTGTGATGGACTGCAGGATCCACAAGTTATCGTCTTCCACGAGGGGCCTTTCTTGGCGTAAGAGAGTTGATGCATCACTGTCTCGAGATTTGTCTCGACTGGCAGTGACACGACCTGGTAGACCACATGTATAACAATCTGGGAAAGCAAAGTCGGTATAAGTAGGGTCAAGAATCAAGATTATGAGATTAAGAAGTACCACTGGTGAAATCCATTGTTCTTTTTTATCACTGAATCGACCGTATGAGGAGGGCTGACTTGCCGCGAAGCTGAGTCACAAGTAGTGTACAACGAGTCGAGGTTGTGCGTAAGTCGTGGCCAGTACTTTTCGGGGATTTATCATACACTTTCCAAGCAAGAGTTCTGAATAAATCTAAGAGTTAGCGTTAGCACCTAAAGCTGTCGAGTGCGCCTGAGTCAAGGACTCCGTCCGGCAGACCGGCAGGATACTTTGGGTAGTAACGATCGATTGATTGTCAGCACTCACGTGTCCAGGCCAGCTTTCTAACTCGATTGACTGCTTACTACTGGTCGACGACTTTGATCCCTTGCTTGCGCGGTGTTCATGCAAGCTTACTGTATAATTACGATCAGTACGAATGTCACATGTCCGGAGGCCGCATTCGTATTCGTAAAATGGCCACCTGTCACACGTCCAAAAGCCTCATTCGGGTAGGTTGGGGGGTCACAAGTCCCAAAAAGTGCTGTATTTGCTCAAAAAGCGTAAAAAACTTTAATTTTTTCCCCCATTACTTTTTTTGTGCTACTACGTCTTTAATATATGCCGATTTTCAGCTGCATACTGGTCAAATCTTCTATTCGGATGAGGAAATTATTTGGATTTCATACGAATGTCCCGGTCACAAGCTCCGCATTCGTTCATTCGGCGAGGTCCCAGCAGGTCACAGCTCACAGCTCATTCGCTCTGATCGTAATTATACAGTATTTGTACATGGTTCTGGGTACGACAATGTGATTTCATGGCCCATCAACGATACACTACTAATATCTGAGGACACTGGACAGAGATTCAGAAGACATGAAGAAGGGAGCGTCATATACAGCTGGTCATTCCAGCTGGAGAGAGCTACCCTGACGGTACCGGGTGCACTGAGTACTAGTATTCACCATCCAAAGCGGGCTCCTTCATATTCGCTCAGGCTCTCAAGCGAAGACCACAGTTCCTCTGTCTCTCCCCAAATACGAAATCCAAAGCCACACAGAAAGTTACGTGGAATTGGCGAGGTCCTGTGAAACAATAAGTAACCATTGGTCGACTGAGCAATGAGTCAAACTTCAAGACGCAGATACTACGTCATATCACGTGCATCACGTGCAGCTTTTGGCCTGGTAAGCGAAGATTTTACACCTTGAGAGACCTTGACAAGCAAGGTAACACCAACTAATTTGCGCTGCTAAAATGGAATCAAAACTGTACGAAACATCTTGCCAAGTTCAAAAACTTTCAGCATTCTCTCATCAGGGACTCGGAGATGGGTAAAAGTTCATTGCATTTCAAATTGGTTGCTTCTGCGAGGCAGGATCCAAATCCACGAGGGAAACTATCAGCCGAATCAGTGAGCCCCGATTTTGGATGGACAAAACCAGACTGACAAACGGCCCCGCCACGGACGTTAGGCTACGCCTTTACGATGTCCAGATGGATAATCAAGACATCATCAGCCCTATCGATACGGTGGCGTTGGTGGCTGATCCTCCTACCCTTCTACAGGGGACACGAGTTTCATCTTTGGTTTGTTCGAAGGTCTTGAAGCTTCAAATTCAAGGCTTGTTGCTTCAAAGAGGATTCTTTACTGATGGAAGAGATAGGACGATATCAAGACCGCACAAGGAAAGGGACAGTGAAAAAGGAACTTGGCAGCGATACATTTGCCAGTTCGAAAGCTTTTCCGGAGTATCGCCTCCGGTGGCGAGATTCCATATGGCTGCGAGGAACCGCGGCTCTACTTACACTTTCCTTCCGATATCGAAATCATGCGAATGGACGCGTCCTGTAGTATAAAAGAGGACGAGAAATTCTGTGAACGCTATCGAAAAATCCAAATCCAAATCGACACCAATCAACCCAAACCGAAATGCAATTCGTGCGCCCCTCCTCTTTCAATTGACCCCATCGTGCTAATGTGTTCGTCGTTGCATAGACTGTTCAAACCCCCGTGTCCCAGACCTGTGGTACCGCTGCTTGCAGCTGTTCTTCGTGAGCAAATGTCTCAACTACGATTTGACACCGGCTGGCTGACATCATGTTCTCTATCACACGCAACTGCGCTTGCCAGGGTGCCGAGTGCAAGTGCACCCAGTGCAAGCACTAAGCTTTGTGAGGCGGGACTTCTCGGTCGCAGAGGGTCATGCTCGCACGTGTATTTATACAATTCCGAAAGACTAAATTTTAGTGTTCTTCTGAGTCCATAGTAAACTCAACGGCGTCAATAATCGAAGATATCATGCATAGGTTGGTGGGCGTACCGCACAGCATGCGACGACGACAACGACAGGTTGATGGCAAGCATACTTTTATACATGCTAGCATCATGTCCGGAAAGAATTACGGACGAGACACTTTGTCAAAGGTATTGTTACTCTTTGACGAAGCTAATTTTGTCCAAGACGCACTATTTCTCGTCGGGACCTACCAACACATCCTAGTTTCGTCAGCAATTTCCGGTTGTTTCGGCATATGTCATCATCTCGCACATCTTATAAGAAATCAATCGCTTCGTCCCCCTTGCTCTTTCCAACCATGACTCTCTCGCTGACTTTGAACGACGGAGTTTCCATACCTATGATAGGTATGTTCAGGTTCTTTCTTCATGTTGTGTGTTGTCGCTTAACTTGGCCCTGGTAGGACATGGCACGGGCACCGACCGCTCACAGCCTGACTTTGAACAAAAGGCAAGGAGCTGGCTGGCGACTGCGATACAGGCGAGTCACCCCTTCTTGCTACCAAAGTTATTATTGCTTAATATACCTGCTTTCGACCCAGGCGGGATACAGACATATTGATACCGCGGAGGTGTACAGTGTGTCCCAGGTCATTATATTGCGAAGAACGGTGTTCACCTTCTAGCGTTCAGTGACGGAAAAGGCTGTAGGCGAAGCCGTCAAAGAATCAGGGCTACCTCGTGAAGACTTCTTCATCACTACAAAACTCCCGTGCGACGATTTCTGCTTTGTCTCTCTGCTCGCTTTCTAACAGCATCAGGATGTACCACAAGGATTGTGTAGCCGAATCATTCGCTAAGAGTTTAGATAATCTGGGGATGGACTACGTCGATTTGGTAAGTAAATATCTTTGCTTCATCCGTTTTCGTTGATGACGCTCGGACCAGTACCTCATGCACGCGCCACAAACATTCCCATATGAAGGTTTGTTTTATTTTTTTCTTCCATGTTTGATGATCTGAAATATGGAATCAGAGGGAAATCCGTTCCCACTAAACCCAGATGGAACCCTTAAAACACTTTCTTTGCCGACCTTCAACGAGGCTTATGCTGAAATGGAGAAGATACTCTCATCAGGCAGGACCAAGGCAATCGGCGTAAGCAATTTCTCTATCAAGACGTGAGTTTTAACTTGTGTGCGACCGTGTTTTTAATTTTCAACAGCTGATGCTATTCCATAGACTGGATGAGCTTTTGACCACGGCGACTATCGTTCCTGCTGTCAATCAAGTAGAGTGAGATGTATTTTTGCATTCGCATTTTTAACATCTAACAGCAAACAACAAGGATGCACCCGTACCTAGCGCAAAATGATCTTCTTGAGTATCATAGGAGGAAAGGTATCACAACCGAGGCATATTCTCCAGGAGGTAGGTTCCTCTCTTATACATGACCCGCTGACTTAATTCCCTCCAGGACACGGCAGTCTCATACGTGAAGAACCATCACTAAAGGTTCTCGCGCTCAAACACGGCGTGTCAACTACGCAAATAATTCTTGCATGGCATATCTCCCGAGGAGTCATCATTCTGCCCAAGAGCGAAAATGTGGAGAGACAGAAACAGAATTTGAATGTATGTGTTATCTGTGACTTCGCCTAGTTGATGCTGAGTAGGTGTATCCCAGCTTCCCCAATCTTGATAAACAGGACATCGAGACTATCGATCGATTGGATCGCGGGGAGAGGCTGATTGCGAAGCTCGATGATAATGGTACATGGGCTGGATGGACAAAGAGCAGTTGGGATGGTAGAAGAGGCGATGTGTTTTTGAGATGCTTATAAGAAATGTCTGGGATCTCAGTGATAAGCGCTGCTGTGACCTCGTACAGTACCGCGTTATTTGATTTTGAAGAGATTCTGAATAGTCCCGAATCGACTTGGAATCGACCGCGTCGCCACAATCAGGTGATCGTGTGGCGATGACGTACCGCGTTCAAGTTTGTTGGGATTGATCCCCTCTCGCCTTCGTACCTCCATCATCTTGCCTCTTTGCCTCACGTCTGTATCTATCTTCTTCCCTGTGAATAACTCGAACAGAAGAAGATCTGTTTTCAAGCAGTGGACGCGAATAATCAAACGACTAAGAAGCAACGGATGGAACGCTGCAGCCCGATACTGATACTGATGATAGAAGAGTAACTGTTTGCGCCCGTATATTGCAGGTGAGCATATTTCTTTTCTATATTTACGATTGAACAATACTCATCCTAGGCGTAGCTCAAACTTCTTGGATGAAGCATTGTCGCGCTATCCTTAATTTGAAGGAGCCGTCATTCTCTGGTGTACGAGTGGGAAATACCGTGCCGAAGACGGTAGACTTCCCAATCAGCATTCGGGAGACACTTGCTGGCATCCTACACCGAAGGGAGGTCTCTCCGATCATCCGGAGTTTGGGGCCGGGCCGGGTTCTGAAATGAACTCCAGAGGCAGAGCTGCGTGTGATTGAGATAGGGAATGTCCGCCAGATAGGGCGGCGACAGGACCTTGATTTGTGGTTCGAAGGAAAGTTTATGACAGTGGATTCCGCCTGGCTGGAAGGGAGACCTCGAACACTTCATCCACATCTTGAGATCCAGATGATACATTATCTTCATTGGTCCGGTATATCGGTCATTGAGAACACGGTTGGATCGAGCAAGTGGATGTACGAGGTTTGTGTGCGCTACAAGAAGCTTTACGAAGAGGTTTTAGAGTGTCCACACCTCGGTGTTCGGGAGCAGAGAGGGAGTACTTTGAGAATGATTGGATGCTGCCAGATTCTTCATCAAGGAACCTATTCTTGCAGAATGCCATAAATACGGTCGTGGATAGAATCGTGGGCGAGTTTACGAGGGCTGCCGAGAATCGTTTCTCACGGCGTTTCTTCGATCTTCGTCATCCGGGCTTACTTGACCCGTACTCGTTTCCCTCTCTTTATTAAATACCGTATTCCTGTAGCCCATATTTTCTGGAAAACCGTTTCCTTATGAATGTTGGCGAGCCTAAAGCGTATATCGCGAGATATCCAGACTCCAGACTCCAGACTTTGATGCCTTTGTATGTCTTGCCAATCAGGAATTAGCGTTCAGTCAAATTCTGCTCATTTTAGTTCGCATCTAGGTGCATATAACAAACACTTTCGCCATCACATAAATCGATTACAGTTACACGCTTCATTTATATTCCCCTACACCCTACGAGACAGAGCCAGTCAGCTGAACCTGCGAGAACACAAGACAACGACTTACTGGACCGAAATGCTCTCCGTCTCCAAGAACGAGATACGGACATGCGTCTGCGTCACAGCCTTCATACGGCTTGTTGTTCCCGGACTATCATTCTTGTCAATAAAAGGGCTGGTCATAGCGAAGATAAGGGGCCTACCCAAGATATGTTAAAGCCATACCATTGCACCGCGAAGAACTGGATGATGGCCGAGATGGCGATCGCGCTGCAATTTGTAAGGTGTCAGTGTAGACCGATATTCAGAATAGCAAGCGTACCAAGTAAATGCCGAGGCTAGTACGCTACAAGTAAAGATGCATCAGCAACAGATCCGGGTCACGCTTTTTAGGAGACTTACTAGTTGTATTTGGACCACCAGCTGAGATACCTTTTCTTTATGAACACATTGAACACATACGCAATGGGAATTGCCGGCCAGATATTCGTCAAATTATACGGCGCCCTAAAATAGGGTCGTCCGAATTAGCATCAGCATCAATCCCACAGATCTCACCTACCAAATGAGAGAACCGAGCAAAAACACCGGCAGATGGAAGTACTTCAAGATCTTCACTTTGTCCCTGAAGCAAAAGACCACGACCGGTAACGCGAGCCCAATAAGGAAACACCAAAGCAGCGGACTGTATATCGCTCCACGACCAAACATCCTCGAAGGGCCCAAGGTACCCCACAAAACTGACGCGGTGAAAAATGTATTCTCGCCTGGGCAGGTGAACCTATCCGGTTGCTCCGGCGCGCAAACATCCGGGATTTGCGTCAGCTGAAAGTTGAGCACGCCCACACAGACGAATGTGGATACAAACGTTGCGACGAGCTGTACCCAGAACGTCACCCGCGGAGGGATATGCGTGTAATGAGCAAGCTTTAGGTCTTGCGCAAAGTTTAACGTTTGGGATGTGGTGACGAACCCGTAAGACTTGAAGAAGTTCAGCGCGTTGGCGTTCCCTGGGAACCACAGTCCGCCGAAAAACTCCGCGAGTACGTTCAGGGTGATCTCAGCGTTGGTGATTGAACGGATAATACCGACGGGGACGCAAAATACGAGCTAGGGTAGCATGAGCAAAGAGTTTGTGCGTCGTAACGCAAGACAGAGCTTACAGCGAGGAGGATACCGTACAACACCACTGCGGGTGTGGTTGAGGTTGGATAGGCGCCAACTCCCGCCGCTCCGAGAGCAACAGAGAAAATCAGGACACTGTTCCGTAGTGTTATCAGTGTCCTTTGTCGCGTAAATATAAGAAATGAAGCTCACAGTGCGTACTGCCACTCTGGGACCTCTTTATAAGCGCTCATAAGCCTACTATGTACATCAAACTTATTCTCTCCAATCGGCTTCCTCTTCATCAGACTCTTGAATCCCAGCGCAATCTCTCGTCGGTGATACAAAGCCGTATGCGATATCGTCGCAGCATATGTGGCAACTGAGAGATAAAGGATGAGTTTGATATCCAAAACTTCAGTCCAGAACTCACAGAAAAATCCATAAAGCAGAATCATTGACGCAGAGAGGTAGGCGGGGGAGTACGCCCTATAAGCCTCGGCATCAAATAGAGCCTCGGCGTTCACAGCCATGGAGACGTCATATCTCCCTCCTGTGTTATCGAACACGCCGTTGGAGTTTATCGGTAGATCTGCTTTGCTATCAACACGGAAATCCAAAATTTACACGCATGACACCTACATCCGGTGTACCATACATTGTTGACCCAAAGAGCTACAATCTGCGAAAGCTAAGGTTACGACAGTACATGAAGAGAAGCCTGACATACAATGGGCATGGTGACCAGAGCTCCCGCAAAATAATTGGCCATAGTAAAGAAGGGATTTATTAAGGGATCCCCACCGACAGTGAGCACGTTGTAATCGAAAGTAGAGATAGGGTTCAGACCGAGACCAGTGATGCCACCTAAATCGTCGTCAGATCAAAGCTTATGATCATTAGAAACAGGAACTCACCAGTAACGGCGCCGAGGAGGGCATTCTTCGGTGCAATCCATGTAATCCAGTTAAAGTAGGACAACGCTTGGAATATGAAGCTAGTGTGAACATGTCAAGGTTTGCAACAGCCGTGACAGGGCGAGCCTACTTTGGGAACCCTAGCAATGGCCGACCAATTAGACAATGAACGCAACGACTCGCAGTTCTACTCACAAAAGTACACAAACATGCCGCAGAACGCGTATAGGAAGAACCCCATCTTCGGAAAGTTCCCTGAGTATAACAGGAATCAATTGAGAACAAATCCCTTACCCGGGAAATACGCCATCCATTCGCCACTACATTTCTCTCCGAATGAAACGCGCGCTATGACACCAAAGGCTCAGATATGATTAAAAAAGAGAGAAGGAGAACTTACATTCAACGCAATGGTAGCCAGATTACTGGGCCATATCGCGTACGAAGGGTAGACAAGGAAACGACGTGTTATCCCAGCCAAGCCGTACCCTGTCATAGATGATAATCATTTCAATAAGGAGAGAAATTTCTCACCAATGAAGTTCGTCGACAGCGAGACTAAAGAAGTAAAAACCGATGCGCCTGGCAGATGTTAAATCCACGACTCACTGAGAATTTGGTATCCGAAACTCTTAGCCCATGGCTGTAACGAAGTATTATAGCTTGATCTCTCGAAGTAGAATCAAAAGACGAACCAGATTAAAGAATCTCTCGATGGATTGAACCCAGATGATGCTGGTAGTGTACCTAATTTGCGCGCAATTAGCATCAAAATCATGTGGTTTGCGGAGCACTCACGGAAGGTTAAAACCTACATTCGCCATGATGGTGATCACCATGTGCTCCTTCATGTTGAACTTGCCCCTGGAAATATGCTACATCAGCCCTCTGAAGCATAGTAGGAATCTATGCTCACGAGTTCAGCGACCATTCATATCCGAATGTCCTAAACTTCCTCGTCGGAAGAATGCGTTCAAGGGCCTTCCCAACTGGATATGCTCTACAAGACTACCGAGTCAGAACAAGCAAGCCAGTGCCTCGGAAAAGTGTACGAACAAAAGCTGCGCCACATTGGCCTCGATACTTATACCGGGCTGCCTGATCGAGAAGAACTGGTTGATGAACGCCCCGATGACGACGTAAATCAAACCGATTAGTCCAGCACGGAAGGTCATCGAGGGGAGCATGGGATCATCAAAATTGTCAACAACCGCGCGGACCTCGGCGTAGGGCGAGTTCTAAGAGAGAGCAGGCCGTGAAGAAGAGTAATTAAAGTGTGGCCCAACAGTTACTCACGATAGTTATCATCGCGGCTTCAATCTTGACGTCCTCGTAGAGCTGTCTATATGCCGCCACATCAGCTTTGATCGCATCATCGTAGAGGTACTGCCTGAATTCAAGAGGATCAGGATCGGGTATAAGAATGGTCTGAATACAGTAACACTGACCGGATAAGTGACAGCGCTCCAGCAGGGAAGTTCTGTGGTACTATGAACAAAGGAATGAAGAGACTCGTCGAGGTTTTACCGGATCCTTGTCATGCTGTACGATTTGCGTTAGGAAGAGCGTCTAACACCAAGAGAAGCCTTACTGTATCAATAATGTGCAAGAGACATTCTTGAAGCTCCTCGGGAGACATGGCTTCTGCGACCGCTGCAGCTTCCTCGACATCGGCTGGAACGGCCTGGATATCCAGACCGGCAACGTCCTAAGATGAACACCCGAAATCAGTACAAGACATACGAATGTTATAAATAACACACAGGATCGGCTAACACCGTTTTATCATCCAAAACGTTACCCTCAATCGCAACCTTGTCGTCGAGGTGCTTGTTCTCCAGGTCTGAGTCCATGGGAGAAGGAAGAAGCGAGGGAAGCTTGACTGATAAACGGCGACCAGTGCCTATTTGTACGTTTGAAAGAATCCAGGGCTATCTATGGACGAAGCCATCAAAACTGGTCGCAGATTTCCAGTCGTTTAGATACAGCTTGGCAGCCAGGAATATTTTCGTGAATGATGAAAGACTCGGACTTCATCATAAACCGTTTGGGGAAGTCCGGGCGCACGAAAGCGCCTCCGAGTCCGCCGGAATCGCCATAAACCAGTCGCGAATGTGTCTTCATGTCCCTGAACCATCCTTTATGACGAAGTCCAGATCACTCTCTTCTCAAGCGTAAAACAATGTTACTGTCAGGCTGTATGCAAACAGCTGTAAGAATACTGACGACTTACTCGTGGACATGTATACAGCATGACATGGGTTGTTCCGCCACCTAGAATGATGCGCCGAATGTTAGCGGTCTAAACCGACGACAGGTTAGTCAATAGAAGAGGCGAATAGAAGACTGGCATGACTCACAGGCATGATGCTGGTGCTAATAAGGAAGACGAAACAAAGTGAGCAAGCGTACGGAAATTAAATCTCATTACACCCGCAGCTACTCCGAGGATCGTTAAGCGCTGATCAAGCGAAGCCCGCCCAATGGAGCTTCGTTTTCTTATCGATTAATTGCACGACAGCTACGCAGGAATTCAGCCTCGCTTTCTGTTTGAACGACAGAGGTAGAGAATTAGCGATGCTCTCTCAAACAATTACTTGGACCTACAGCACCAAACAATGACTCCCCTGTCCCCGGTTCAGCAATTGACAGGAAACGGGCGCCGCAAAGAACTCAAAAATGTTAATGCGCGTCGTGGGCTAGACTTTTGGGTCAAGCTAACATTTGCATCCTTGTCAGGCGTTCCTCCCAGGCATCGTTTGGTGGGTTTCAATTCCTGATATGTAACTGGACCTGATCAGCAAAAGCAAAGGATATCGTTTGCAAGCACAAACGAAAGAAGATGACATCGCTGACTTGTAAGATCGATGTCCGTTGCTACAAATGTGACGAGCGGCGATTTCGAAATTGATATGAAACAGGTCCCATTGTTGATCAAGCGAAGTTACGCTGATCACGACAAAGCTGCCTTCCGTGTCTCTACAAGATACGGAGTGCGCATCGATTGACTGCTGGATCTTCACAAGATGCCTTTTGTCAAGCATTGCGCTGGAGAAGCATAGGTACTGTTAACTCCACCAAAGATTAAAGATTTGCTCAATTACCTCGAAGAAAGATATTCGCAGCATTGAAGTGTCTATACAACTCTTCACGACATAGACCAAGGTAACAGTCACGACTATTTTCGGTGCTATTTACACATGAGCATATGCTGGGAGGAAATCAGTGACGCACGGCGTCGTTTAAATGGCGATAACAGACCTTTATCTACCAATGTGACCTGCCCGTCGCCAACTCCCTAGGGCATGGAATAAGTGGGAGTCTCGTAGAGCAGATGTGATGCCTCACTCACCATGCACCCGACCGTCGACTGGAGCTAGCAGCAGTATTCTCCCGAGATCCGACGATTACCGACGGAGTACTCAGCCATGATAACGCGACAAAACACACCATTACGCCCTATCGCCTCGCGAACTCGGAACGCACTAGCCCGTAGTTGGGCAACGCTCTGGGCGATGTCGCGGAAGGAAGCGACCCACCTGCACGTCCCTTCGTCGCCACTGTCTCTTCGGAACGCCCGGCCAATTCCTTTTCGGCGTTAATTCTGTGACAATCCAGCTCTCGATGGATCCCGACCGCTTGTGGAAGAAGCGAGGGCAATATGCTCCCTGTAGTCCATAAGCGTTGGATATATGCGTTGATTTACCTCCATGAATACACTCAAATTAGACGCTGCCCCCAAACGAGTGAAATGAGGTGCATGTATGCGCACTGCTCTATTTCACAGCGACCGCCTAGTGGACTTGTCTTGTAACACGCAGAGAGTTCACACACGACCACTGTCGTAGCACGTTCAGAAATGCCATCGTCCAGACAGAGCTGTGCTCACCCCAGTTTCAGCCCGTCAGTCAATTCCACCTTCAGCAGTGATGGCCCTGAATAGTGATTCATGAATAGCATGTTCCGATACAACAGTAGTCGTCGATACCAGGGATAATCAACGCAAGGAATATCATCCCGGAAGCCGGGGGTAGGAGTGAACGCGATACAGGCGCAAGTAAAAAAGTCAGCAAGGAACGTTATGGTAAGAATTCAAAGATGAAAACCGGCCTAAGGTCGTCAGCCACTATTATCAAATTATCAATAGCTGTCAACAACGCGTCCACGAAGCCGGCTTCCCGGGCCGATCAGTGGGATTCAGAGAAATCCTACTTACTTTTCATCTTCCAGTCACGAGCTTTGCCGAGCAAGTGAACAATTTATTTTATGGTAGGCATATGTCATAGAGTTACGATAAATTTCTACTACCAAATCTGCCTCATTCTTATGTCGTATTGTCAATCTTGTGTTACAGTTAGTTTTGTCTTAGGCCCTGGCTTTTATGGCGGTATCCGGCCCGAGTGCCGGTACCACGCTCGAAATGGACTATCGACGTTAACTTTCTACCACGACCAACCCAGAAGAGTATTTTCCTTTTTATCATCACCATGTGTCTGCTGATATTTCACCACGACAAGCTGAATACATCCCACGCTATCTAGATACTTGCTCGAAAATGCAACGACATCGTCAATGCACTCCTAGTACTCCACCGGTAACCGATTCTATCGTTCGTCAATCATTCGTAACAATTTTCAATCGCCTACTCTATATTGAATCTACCTTGAATTGCCTTCGGCAGCCCTCTCTCATCTCAACGCGAAGGCTATCCTCCTGCCGTCTAGGTTTCATATATTTCCCGGCTCCCACAAGTCTTGTGCAACAGAACCTTAGTTCATTCAGGTTTGAAGAGCATATATTGCGCAGCTTTGGTATCGAACTGCCTGAGGGTCCTTCTCTGTGGGCGGTCGCTACACCCATTACCTACCGCCGTTCTCTGATTGGCTCCTCGGGCTCTTTTGATGTCATTCCCGGAAGCGAGTTGGCTCTTTCAAACGCTTGGCTTGCGCTTGGCATACCCCGGACTAATTCGTCGTCCTCGTAAATCTGATCGCAGTCAATCGCAGTTTGTGACGCTGACAAGGTGATTTCGAGAGGATGGTGATCGCACAGACAATGTTGAGACAATGAGATTCAATCTACATCGCGCGTCTCAGCAGACTGACTTGGAAAGTCTGTCTTGGAATGCAAATTATGCAAGTATTGTTCTCTCATTGCCTCCCGTACTGCTCAACAACAGTTTTCGTGCAGTCTTTTACTTCCTGATATTTCCCCGGATGATTCTCACAATGGCTCGTTCAGACTTGCCCGAGCAGACGGACTTTTACTGCGGTCGCTCCCTAACGATCATTTCCAATCAGCAACCATCTAAATTCCGGCACCGCCAATGTCTGAACCAGAAGGTCCCGCTACTATGACCTGAAATTAAGACCCGTCTATTGGCTCAATGACTACCGCCTCACCGCATGCTTCACGTAAAAATGAGCGAAAGAAAACTCGTCATGCAGCGCTGCGCTTACTACCACTGCGCATCGTTGAGGTATATATGCTGGACATGTTTTGAGTGAGTAGCTCCAGTACTATCTTATTCTCTCATTTTCCACTTACAACAACATGGTTCAGTTCTCTGCTATTACTTCTTTCGTTCTTCTCGCCGCGAGTCTTACAGCCGCTCACCCGACTGCTCATATGAGCAAGAGCGAACTCTCTCGCCGTGCGGAGTTCCATAAAGCCACGCGTCGCTCTCTGGGGCAATGCCAGGACCAGCTTAAGCGTCGCGGTCACCTCGAGAGGTCTGCTGCACGTCGTGCTTCTCTAGCTGACCAGCTCCGTAGGAAGCGAGGACTTGCAGCTCGTAAGCTTCTTTCCCTTTCCTCCTCGCCGCCCGTCTTAATATGCTCCCGTTCTCAGGATCTCCTTACAAACGCGCCCTTACCATGGATGAGGTGTTGGCCACGAGCCACGAATCTAACACGACGGGTCTCACTGTCGACTCTGATCCATTCGACGGAAACGCTTCCTGTGTCCTTGCACCGGAGGTCACCCAGGGCCCCTACTTCGTCGATGGTGAATATGTCCGCTCCAACATTACCGAAGACCAAGAGGGTGTCTATACCTATGTCGATGTGGAACTAATTGATGTATCAACTTGCGAGCCGGTCTCGGATATTTACATCGATTTCTGGCACTGTAATGCGACCGGCGTCTACGCTGGTGTCGTCGCGTCTGGGAACGGTGATTCCGACGATGCGACCAACGTGGTGAGTCCATTCACTTACCTGACTCCTTGATTTCATCAATGATGGCCCTCCTTCAGAACAAGACTTTCCTTCGTGGTATCCAAGCCACAAACGAAGAAGGCTATGCTCAATTCGAGACGATCTTCCCTGGTACATCTTCCACTTTCGCCGCTTTCCTTCTCCTGAACTTCGTTAACCAGGTCACTATACCTCGCGAGCTACCCACATCCATATCATAGCTCACGGTAACGGAACCGTCTTCGACAATGGCACATTCAAAGCTGACAGTGATTACCATGTCGGTGAGTCCGGGCTTCTATGATGGCGTATGCTCCAGAGCTAACGGTCATTTCAGGACAATTCTTCTTCGACCAAGACCTCATCACTGTCGTCGAAGCTACCTCTCCCTACACCACCAACACCCAAGAACTCACCACCAACGCTAATGATACGATCATGTCCCAGGAAGTCGAAGACGAGACAGACGGCATCGACCCGGTCCTTGAGTATGTCTACCTCGGCGATGACGTTTCCGATGGACTCCTTGCGTGAGTTTCTACCAAGTTATGCTTGCAATCCCGAAGCTGATTTTGATCTTACTAGTTGGGGTTCAATGGCCATCGACCTCTCCTCGAGCTACACCATTTCCGCCGCTGCAACCTTGACCGAAGATGGCGGCGTGATGTCTGAAAGCAGTGGAGGAGGCTTGGGCGGTGCTCCAGACAGCGGCAATGGAACTGCCCCCGGGAACGGCACTGCTCCGGCCTAAGTGGGCAGAATTCTCAGGATATGTACCTTGAATCTCATTATGTCGATGTGGTATCATCATAAGAATGAATGAAGTCTTTGCTTTGAGTAGAGGTGTCAGCGCTAATTGTGAAGATCCATCAGCAGATCGGGAAAAAAGTTTCCGGGGGTTGTGGCAACCACGGTCCGGCACAATTATTACCTGCCTTGTCAAGGCCTTATGAGTCCGTATATCCAAGGCATAATGTTGCGACCTTCTCGTATGCTATTAGGAACCCCCTTAATAATAACCTAGCCTTCGAGATCATATAGGATTATTTCCAGTTCATGTATTGCTATTATAATCACAATATAATGTGATCTGACTCTCACAGATCAATCGTAAAATGGTAGTTATGATTCTATTTGATGTATACTCAACATCGAGGTGCACTCGGATAGCTCAACTCAACGGATCCATCAGACTTAACGCCTTCTCGAGAAAGCTTCTCAGCATCCCCACGGTCTTCTTTGCTATTGTCTAAGAGATTCATCTTCGTCTTGGTCTTTATCCATGGCAAGTTTCTCATCTAGTTCAACATCGGTCCCCGTTTTGTGTGTGGAGGCCTGTTCAATTCGTAGTTGCATCGTATTCGAATACTACCAGCTTTGCAGCACTTAAATCTTGAGAAGTAAAAGTAAACTCGGAATCTCGGATGTAATGAATTTTCGGGCGCCCCGCTTTAGCAGGAAGATAGGAGACAGGAAGAAACTCGGAATTAAGAGAATTAAGATGAGAATCGAGGTGTATTGCACGAAAAAATGAGCACGCCACTGTGACTCTGCAATAAGTTCCAATTTCCGAGTCGGAACTCTACGCACCACGTGATAGCTCGCGGTTCGTTCCGAGTTTTACAGTAACATAACGCGCGGCTACTCATTTTCCTTCTCGTCGGTGAAGCCTATCGGGCCAGACACATGCCTACCAGACCTATTCCCCTCTAGGCCCATTCGTCTCCGACACGGATTTCTTCTTCCGAGCCCGGAACTCCAATGTGGTCAGTTCTTTCAACATAAATACTGTCCGAAGTCGCGGCGAAACTAACGTCTCTAGCAACCTACCATCACCTCTCTAACAGTCGCATATTCCCATCCCGCCTGGATCATCTCAGCCATTAATGCGTCAAGTTCAACCAGTGGTCTTCTGAAGCGAGCTGTGACATATTGTAGAGTTGGAGCCTTGGAGGAGGAAGTGGTCGCGTTGAAGGGTAGTTGAGTACAGCATCGGTGAGTTCAATAATGACACTCTCTCCTCGGAATCTGCTCCGCACCACATCTTAGGGAACTGTTCAGGCCGATGGGGTACGCCCTTACCCACGCGATGTCGGTCTTTGATAGTGTCCAGACTCGAGCCCCGTAGATGAGACTGTCCAGCGCCAACGAATTGAGGTGATTTTCTCATATGTTGTGGGGTTGCGCACTGACATTCCTTTTCTTAGGGGTGTTTTCAAGGCTGGATTCTGGAATGGCTCGACAATCCAAGTCCCAACAGTGACTCCGGAGATGATTGGGAGTGAAGAGAGAGGAGCAGGAGCGAGAACATATGGTATAAATATGAGGTCAATTGTGTAAACCGTAGCGTACTTGTATCATGTTCACCGTAATAATAAATTTACTATTTCGAGTCTTTCAAAGTCTCCCAGAGTGAAAGTATGCGAAATATATGTCTCCACCCACCCGAAACTACTAGCTGTTATGAACCCGCTAATTAAGGTGTTCCTCGGCGCGTCGTACTTGCGTATGACATCAAGTAATTATACTGGTACCTTGCGAAGTCTGATATACATTACTGACATTGAAAATACCCATAATGATACGTGAAGAATTATCAATTCTTCACGGTTCATATGGGCATATAATTCCCGCACAATTATTTTGGACGTTGCCATGCATTTTGGGCCTTGCCACGGGCTTATACGGGCATATATATTTTTGACCAATTCGCTGATGTCGTTTATCGCGAGCCACATGACCCCGGTTAACTCCAGCAATGGGATGTGTTATCTCAACCAGTCAGAAATCAGCGTCAACTATAATTACTAATAAGCTATTCTTGAAGCTGTTTAGCTCCTGGCCTCTCATTTCACACTCGGGTCACCCGTAATAGCGAACTTGGTGGGAACCCGTGAAAAACATCATATCATGGGGATCTCGGTCCGAGAATGATGCATCATTATGATTCATTATGGCTCCATTTTTCATTCATTTAACACCGTTCTCATACGCAGATTAACTGATATGCGGAAAGTATGGAAAGTGTGAATAAAGGTTGGTGAATGTTACTGTTATAAATGCGACAACGTTAATACGCCATGGATCCTGACGCCGGCAATACCAGAAGCCCACTGGTCAAACACATCTTTCTTCGTTCTTCCCTTCTGGGCCAAGTCCCAATCTTCCGTAGCTTGTCTAATTCTGACCTGGCCCACTCGTCATCGGATTCAGACGAGGAATCATATTGCCTACGCAGTTCTGCTTCGAGTCTATCTTGAGCGCTATTGAACTCGTCGACGGCCTTCTTTAGTTCCGAACCAGTCGAATAACGAGATGCCGCTACTTTGATGAAAGCGGCTGTGTGATTCCTCTTAGCGCTGTCGACTCTACAATGCACAATGGAAGCGTACCCAATTTTCCGCCGCGACGGAGGGACTTTCGGATGTCGTAGAACAATCGAAGTAGGGCGCCGTACACGTCAGCTATATGCTGAACAGGAACTGAAGGTCAGGGGAAGAAGAAGATATTTATCAGGAGAAACTTTCGAACCAAGTCCATGTCCTGCAGCGCATGCGATGAATACTCGTCATACGAGTGAAGCCGCCGTGAGATATGTTCAAGTGCGGTAAATACAGGCATAAATGACGAGGGGTCACGAACAACATCCTGTTTGCACCGTATCATCAAATAATCTCTTCTTCATTAAGGAGTAAGACTCGCCGTCAGGATATATTTAAGACAACCCCATATCAACGGAATCTCCGCGAGAGCAGAGCCTCTCTCGGTACCCTCAATGACGCGTAAAAACGATTCCATGGGCTCGATTATACTCGCCACATCGTGGCCCTGATTCAGAAAGTGCGAGCGGATGTCTTCTGAACTCGAAGGAGACAACGAGAACCTTTGTTTCTCAAGACAGCGAATATGTGCTTGGAAGGCAGTATCGAATGCCTGGCTGGACATGGATGAACACGAAGAGACGCTGTAAGTTCTTCGAGACTTATATAGTAGCAAGTAGGGGAGATATACATCGCGTATTCATGATATTTGTCACAAAGGGTGATGGATGCCTTCGGGCCATCTCCCGAGTGACACAGCTCTTGATGAGCATGCGATGATTGCCGCCAAGAGTATCCTGCCACCTTGGCCGCCATTTTGGAAGTCTCTACATGATGAGTATCGGTGGCCCACTAAACCGTGAATTGATAAGCCATTTCTTATAATTAATGTATTGATCCGGCAGCAACAGAAACATACTTTATTGCCTGCATACCACAAATGTCAACAGATTCAGAGGTCATAAAGGTGCTACTCACGCGCCAGTTATATACAACGTGATCTGCCGCTTCGTTCCACAGGAAACGGAACCGTACCATATATGATATAGGCAGGACTTAGAACCAACGAGAACGGAAAGGCTCCGTTTTCACCCCGAGAGTGTAGGACCTTGACCCCCGCGCTATTTCGGATTTAGTGATGCACTTCTGCGATCAGTGGGGTACAGCAATCAAGCTGTGCTTTCTGCTCTGCGAGCAAGGTCAAGTCCTTGTCTCGCTCTCCTTGACGCTTCCACATGCCAATGTCCACTGCGAAGTGTTCCCGCCAAGTCCGTCGCTACCATCGTCGTCGTCGTCTTCGCCAGGAATCTCGAGCTGGTCCTCATCTAAAAGGAATGTGCTGGGTGGCGGGATGCAAGGCGATCAATTGAGTGGTTCTGCAGGTTCTGCAGCCGAACTCCCAAATAAGGGCATGAATGTTCCGTAGTCAGGACGCTGATTGAAATCAAGGGAGCGGCCGTGGTCGAGCAGGTCGCCGAATTCGGCGGGAAAGCCTTCAGATAAATGTTTCCCTGAATAGCTCGATTTCATGTGTCGGACAATCTCTTGTGAGCGTAGTGGGGATTCCTCGCGTGGACGAGGTTTCCAAGGTAAGTTTCCGCGAAGAAGGAACAGGGCGATATAAGCTAAGGACTCGAGGTCGTCGCGCGGAGCAAGATCTACGGCATAAGGATGAATGATTTTACTGCCAGAAGAAGTAATGTGCACTGACCTACTCCATTGTGAGTTCACACTGGCCCAGTGGAGAGACCCGAGGATGACCCGGCGCTCTTTTAACGGATCGTACTTGCTGGGCTGTCCACGGGAAAATGGCTTCGAGATTCCAAAGTCAATGATTTTGATTGTCCAATCATCAGGTGCGCAAAGGAGGTTCTCAGGCTTGATATCGCGATGCATAGTCCCGAGCGAGTGTATATGCTCCAGTCCTGCCAACTGTGCGTCTGGGTCAATTCTTTCTAAAGTCTGGATTTGCGTTTTACACATCACTTAAGTTACGGTTCGGGTGACGGTTGTCGACACTACGCCAGGGCCGTTCTTCTGCTGCTGCGCTGCAACGCTCGGTCCCAGAATCTCCATAGCCATGTATTCGAAATGTTCCAGTTGGCCGTAGGTATACACCAACAGAATAGCAGCTTGCCCTTTCAAAAGTTGAAGGATACGAGTCTCGTGCCGGAGAATAGGTCGCTTCACTCTCGTCGAGACACGCGAAGTTTTCATAGCCACTGTTTTTCCAGATTCCAGTTCAGTCGCTTTGAACACATTGCTCTATTGTACAGATTGAGTGAGGCAAACGGGAGAATCGACTTTTGTGCTCACATAACTGCCATGTCCAACATTCTCTCACCGTTGGGCGCGCGCTGGTACCTGAACCTAGGAGAGTTCATGGTGTCTGATTGCTATATCTATTCTCTTGCAGGAATATTCGACTTGAGAGCTGGCGAACGAGGCGCTTAGGCGACAAATTGTCAGGAAGTCACACTCAGTGTAGAGGGAAGTTCTGCCTTGGGTTCCGGTCCGATATCTCCGTGACCACGTGTGATCTAGGGCAGGTTTCGGAAGACTCGGCCGTACTTTCCCGCTGTTCGAGCTTAACTTTGGACTATAATATCCATTTGCCCAGTAAACCCCAGGTAAGGCTCCAGGGTCAATTATGCCTTCTTATACCAACAGGCCGTCCCTTATATTGGTTTATCTCGTAAGAAGTAAGAATCCACTCTTCTCAATTGTTAATACCGAACTCAGTGATATCAGGTTTTGATGTCAGTGGCCAGCGGAAACAGTATCAATACTTGATCAATGATCCGCCATGGAGTCTGTTGCGCTGACATCAATGTAGAGGGCACTATCCATTTGCTGAAGTGTTTCCTTCCTATACGTATGTTGTCTGTGCACGTTCAGACGAACAATCCTCTATCCGTTTTTTACCGCCTCTCCAAGTGCAGACATACCACCGGATTCGGGGGTACTACCTTCCACGCTGCTCCGACGGTTGAACGGCTAGCTTCGCATCTCAGCTAGGCCTCATAGCAGGTGACTGCAGGTTCGCTATTATTGCGTAAGTATTGTTATTTCATCTCCATTCTGCATGCTTTACGCTGATGGTACCTAAGGCTACAGGTATCTCATATGATACCACGTGTATTTGTCAATACCAAGCGCTTGTTCCACGGTCCACCACCATCTGATTGTCGGCATCCCTCGGTCCTATATCCAGTTCAACACTCCGTTCGCAATTAGCGTAAAGTCTACTGTAGCGTTCAAATTCAGACATTTAAGCGCCATGTTTCCAACCTACGGATCTTTGGCTGCCACATCCTCTCCGAATCGCATTTTCCCATCATTCTGGGCCCTTTACATCCACCCACAATCTGTCAAGGGCAACATACATCATGGTAGGTCGTACGCTTTATGTCGATTAGAATTTCGAACGCTAATGCTTCTCTGATCATTCGTAGTGAGAAGCGGACCGGCCCTTTTAAATGACTTGGATATGGCGTCTTTCTTTCTCAATTATTACAAAACGAATTATAAACCAGTCATTATCTGTCTCTTCCTTCACTGACAGCTCTCCTACTCTGACGCATACTATTGATCAACAATGCGGTGGACATACGATAACGCTTCAAAGTCATAGTTTTGAGCGAAAATCCATATTTTCACCGCATGACCTGTCCTCCAAACGGACATCTCGTTTTCTTTTCCATGAGGTTTCAACAACGTTTGGGGTACCGAACCACGATGCCAAATCACGGCATGCCCCACTCGTTCCGAGTCGAACCATTCATTGCGAGGCGCGGAACGAGATGTATAAAAGGTCTTGTTGAAGCTCGTCGAATCTTCAGCTCAACATGGTCCTCAAACCCTCACTTATCGTGCTCTTCATCCTTCCAGGACTCGTTTTCTGCGCTCCTGCAGCCAGTGAAGCGTCCACCGTCACTGCTTCCACGATCGGTAGCGCCGCCTCGTCCACACCCACAGTACCCTACATCAGTACCGACCCCAATGAATCACTATGGAGCGAAGATAGTGCGGATCCATCAGCCTTACAGCCTGTGCGAGGAAAACTGGGAGCCCCATTCCTTCGCCCGGCGCCTGCAGAAAACATCCCGATTGATATGCAAAATCCCGATCTTCTAGCGCCGCCTTCGACTGATTCCGGGGCAGTGTAAGCGCTAGTGTTGGTTTCTCTCATTGAATTAGGACTGACGCGCTATTTATTTGAAGGATGAACGCCAAATGGCCCTTCTCTCTGAGCCATATGCGTCTACAGACTGGTGGCTGGGTTCGCGAGCAGAACGGTATGTCTTTTTCATTGATCCGGTTAATCAATTCCGCTCACTTCGTCATAGCTGGGGTGATGCCAATCTCAACAAGTAAGGATCCTCCCTGTCATCCCACAATAAGGGTCATTCTGATAGGCCTTTTCAAGCAATTGCCAGTGCGAACATGCGACTTGAGAAGGGATCGATTCGGTATGTGACTTTCCATTTGTTCATAAATGTTTTCGAATTCTGATGAATGTTTAGGGAACTGCATTGGCACACGACCTCCGAAGTACGTGATCATTCGCGCTGATGCATTCCTGGAGCTGATGACATATACCCAAAGTGGTCGTATGTTTTGAAGGTCAGTTGCCGATCTATCATATCAAACTGACGTCTAAATCTCTTGTACAGGGATCTACACAGATTACTGCCGTTGATGATCAAGGCCGTAACTACGTTGCTACAGTAGTACGTCCGTTCTTTTCCTGACTTTATCATTCTATGACTGGTCTATTTTCTTTCAGGAACCAGGCGACCTATGGTACTTCCCCGCGGGCGTTCCTCATTCGCTTCAAGCAACTGGTGAGGACGAGGGCGGATCTGAGTTCCTTTTGGTTCGTTCATACCTTTGACGCCGCTTATCATCGTTGCTGACCAGCATAATACAGATATTCGACGACGGAAACTTCGGTGAAGACAGCACATTTTCGGTAGCTTTTTTTTCTTACAACATACTCCTTACCTAACATTGTATTTCAAGTTAATCGACTGGCTTGACCACATCCCTGCGGAAGGTAGATCAACCCGCCTATCATCTCTTGTCTAAAAGTTATAAAAATACCTCCTCAGTACTCCAAAAGAACTTCCAAGTCGATGCTTCTGCATTCGCCCATATCCCAGGAAAGGAGCTGTACATCTTCCCGAGTAGTGCGTTTACATATCTCATTGTCTCTAATACGAACTGACCAGTACGCGAAGCGACCCTTCCGGAGGACGATTCACTGGCGCCCCAAAGTCCGCAAGGAACCGTTCCCCTACCTTACTCATTCGCACTGTCCAAAGCGAACGGAACCCAAACTTCCGGTGGCAGCTATAAAGTCGTGGATTCGTCGACTTTTGAGATATCGAAGACTATTGCGATGGCTGAGGTGACTGTTGAGCCGGGAGCGATGCGGTATGAAGCGTCTTTTTATTATTGGAGATGGGATTCTCATTTATTTCTTCAGAGAACTCCACTGGCACCCGACGCAGGATGAATGGAGCTATTTCCTGTTAGTTTGTTTATCAAGGAACGCGAATGAAGCTGACATTATCTCTTACTAGCGAGGGGCAAGGACGCGTAACTATCTTTGCGGCACGAGGCAGAGCAAGAACATTTAACTATCAGTCCGGGGATATTGGTATGCCTTTTCTCCCCTTCCGTTTTTCCATATTTTTAACACCCCGCTTAGGTTACGTCCCCGCTGGGATGGGTATGTCCTTTCGATTCCAAACGAGGCCCAGATTTATTAACCTCACGGTGTAGGTCACTACGTCGAGAATATCGGGAACACCACTCTGAAGTTCATGGAGATCTTCAAGACCGGTAAGGAAGAATATTTTCTGTCTTTGTGTGTTTTTTTCCCTGACCGAGAATCTACCAGACCGGTTCCAGGACATAAGTCTCAACCAGGTGAGCGCATCTCGAATTCGTTGTGCTTTTTAGAGTATCTGATAATGTCTTGTAGTGGCTGGCTCTTACGCCTTCCCACATAGTAAAGTCTCATCTCAACGTCGACGACGAGACTATCACACTGATGTCCAAGACGAAGCCCGTTGTTATTGGGCCTTCTTAAGATGCAAAAGGTATCACCTTATTATATGTACTATCACTTGTATACGAGCCAGTACACAAAATTCGCTGCGAGAACATAAATATTATTAACATTGGCGGGGCATGTTCGTGACTATGACTCGATATGGGTGGAAGGTAACGCTCGACCGAGTCAGCTGCGACTCATGTGAGCAATGAAGCTAACAGTCCGAACTTTGTCCAGTGGGTCTAACGGTCTATCGCGGACTCAGTCATCAATTACTCTCTGGCTAACTGGTTTTCCCGGTGCATACTATCCACATCGACAGAAGCGGGACGGGGAAGCCGATGCCAGGCGTCAATCAGACTTGAGGCGAGACAGTACAGACAAAGTTTTCAGCACCAAAAACTTGATTCGTAGAAATTGATATGCCAGTGTTGATATCATCGCGTGCGCAAGATGAAGGGGCATGAACTTGCTGCCGTACAGAACTCGTCTTCATCAACACATAAAAAGGAAAAGAAACGCGTAATCCCACCTCGCCGTCGGCGAAACAAAATATGAGACGTACGCACGGACCACAAAATATGACGGGACGTGGGGTGCGAAACAGGGACAGAACACAAACAGCTAACAAGACGCAGACATTGCGCAACCGCGAGGAACACAGTGCCCAAGTCTATGAAAAGCACGAAACACATGTTTTGAGTAACCAACGCATCGTTTGGATAATAAACAGTGCAAACGCTGTAAAATGGGAGTAGTCTTTCGAGGTTTTGATTACTGCTCACTGAGTGGAGTCCCCGAGGAAAGAAACCTTCCGGGAAGGTCACGAGCCAGACGTTCGTGTAAGTAGTCGTTCTAGTTTCCAGAAGCACCGTTGATTCGTGGACGACCAATAAGACGGTAGAATGCTTGGGATCCAAAATGGATCCACTGAAG
Organism: Armillaria borealis; assembly: GCA_030435635.1. Lineage (NCBI taxonomy): Eukaryota > Fungi > Basidiomycota > Agaricomycetes > Agaricales > Physalacriaceae > Armillaria > Armillaria borealis. The sequence goes on along the minus strand of JAUEPT010000085.1, from coordinate 165,475 downwards.
TTAGGGCCAATGAGCGAATCATTGGCGAATCATCTATGGAATATAAGAACCGACGAATCAATGCCATATCTAGATATATTTAGACACAGAAAGTTAGATGCCAACGTTATCGGAGTGCCTATTCTTTCTCGCAGAACGCCTCTACGAGCTTCTCCTTCTCCTTCTCAGTCGCATCATGATATTGTTCAATGCACGCCTTGTATGCTGCCTATTTACAGTCATTTTAAGTTCCATATCATCCATTATATTTCAAAGGAACACATACCGGAATGGCGGCCATGAACTTCTCGTAGAAAGAGGCGTCATCGGTCGCGAGCTTCTGTAAGCTATGGCAGACATGAGAAGTGAAGTGGACGGCCTGGAAATCGTTCTTGCGAGAATTGATGGCCTCCACGAACTCAGTAGCTGGGGTCACATCACCAACGTACGCATCGCAAGCCCACTTTCCGTCAGTGTCCGTCATGACATGGTCCTGTTTTTGAATTCTTCGTGAAGCTAGGTGGTAGAATCACATGTAGAAAACCGTAGCATACCGGGATTAGCGTGGTGAAATTTCGGAGCTGCGAGTCCAGAATACTTAGGGCATCAGTCACGACCTGAATTAAACCATTGGAGAAAGGTATGACAATAATTAGGCAAAACTCACAGTAGCATGAGCAATATCGACATTGTCGGCAAATTCCTCACAGGCCCCCCGGATTTCAAGTATTGTTTGGGCCGCGCTGTTGAAAGCGTCCTTAAGAGCATCAATGTCACTCTGACCCACAAGAGTGTCGGCAAAGGTGAGAGCGACAGGTAGAAGGAGAGAGAGTGTGCGAAGTAGCATTCTGAAACGTCTTTGGTTCCAATACAACGGTGCAAAGGCTGTGAGATGGGAGCAGTCTTTCGAGATATTTATTACTTCTCAGTGAGCGGAGCCCCGGAGGAGAGAAGCCTTCCGGGAAGGTAACGAGCAAGACGTCCATATAGGCAGTGGTTCTAGTTTCCAGAAGCACCGGTAAACGACCAATGAGAAGGGAGGATACTCGGTATCCAAAATCGATCCGCCCCCAATGGCTGCCAGGCTACATAGGGAAGTGTATTTCCGAGATTAATTCCACCCAAAACAACACTGCCGTTTCTTCAAGGCAAACAATGGCTTGCATGGAAAAGAAAGACGTCCCCAATTAGTACAGAGACAGACTTGAGTCGAACCCTCTAATGACGAAGAGCAACATCCTCGCCCGACTCGGGCTATTCTATACTCCTTACGAAGAATAAAAGGAACCCTAACGCCAGTCCGCGCTAGACAACGATACCAACAAGGATGTTCTCGGAGCTAAAGCAGACTTTCTCGATTAGGATTACAGCAAAAAAATTGGCTCCGATGTCTGCAACGTCAGAAAATTACCTAGTACCTACACAACGGCCTCGTACTTCTCAAAATTCTTCACCAGCTTCCCCCATCGACCGTCATGCCACGATGACAACTCCTTCCACTCGGGACTATCCTCTCCAAGACAAATCCGAAGAAAGAATAGCCATGCGCTCATGGTAAAGTCCGCAAACGTAGGAGTCTCTCCCATAACGAACGTATGCCCCTTCGTCATCCACTTGTCCACTTTCCCAAGATCATCCTTCACAACCGCCAACTGACTCGATCTATGCTCCCCATGAAGAATCATATCTTCAATAGTGACTCTCGACGATTCTTCCCTCGTTTTCCTGAAGAACGCCTCGCTTCGCGGAGACAGAATCGCATTGACAGCAGGCTCGCAAAATGGTCCTATCGCTTTCATTTGGGATTCAAATGCGGCTATGAATGCAGCGTGCAGGGCTCTTGTCCCGGGAGGTATAACGCGTGGAGTATCGGGGTATGTGGCATCGAGATACTCGACAATAGCAGCAGACTCGGATATGATGGCCCCAGTCGACGAGTCACGGAGAAGTGGGAGAGTGTAGTATGGCGTCACGCGGTCCTCTTTGGTAGCGCTCGCTGGCATGCCAAAAGCTTTGTACAGCCCTTCGATATCAGGGTATTCGACCCATTCTGTACGATATGGAATGCCCTTGAAGTTGAGAGCATATCTGGGCAAGGATGAGACAAGCAAATCGGCGTACGAAGATAATCTGACCTGGCTTTCCAAGTATTGGGGGACCATGCATTGATGGGAAGCTTGGAGGGAATATCGTAGAAGACGATGGCCGTCGACATGATCGTCAGATGCTAAGGCGCAGGATGAATAAGCTTCATCGGCTCGCTTGATATCCGGAGTTTTGATCTCCCTTCCTTACTGAGACCGGAGAAAGCAAAGCGTGCGAACGATCTGCTGTATTATAAGCCCATGTTCTGTTATTGTGAGGATCTACTTGCCTATATTGGGCCTCTACACCGTTTGGCCTGCACTATATAGGCGGTTAGACATCGGCATTGGGAATTCGCGACCGGCACCATGTACCGTCCCGAACATACTGACTAGTCTCAGTGAATGCATTGATTATAGCACCGAACGTTTGGCAGTTGGCTGTCTCTATATGCCTTTCGAAGACGGGATTGCGGCTCATTACGGTGGCATGTCCCTGATATCAGCATCGATAATAAATTAGCGAAAAAGGTGGGAATGGTGGCCACAATAGGCTGAAAAACACGTGGTGGTAGAAGGCAAAGAAGGGGGGCGGATCTCGGACCGGTGGAGTGTTGGTTGTCCCTCACGACAACCTCGCGATCGATGCCGTCAACTCAAGATACCTCTGTCATGCGCCCAGACCGGGAATCTAGTAGTCGCGTCATGGTCTTGAACATCCTACGTGTTGCGTCCCGATTGTCCACCGCCTAGATAAGGTACCGACAAGAAAAAATAATGATATTACAGACACACAACGAACAGTAGCATAGGCATTATCGATGTTGATAAAAAAGGTGTTGCAAGTTTCACGTATAGTATAGAGTGTGCTATGCATGCATAAGCCTTCTGGAGCGACCTGGATTCGCTGCGACCAACAAAAAGGTTCAAAGGACACCGCGCTGGCGCCAATTCAGCACTGGAGTTGCGGAACCTTTTATATGCCACTTCAGAGAGAGAACTACATGGTTTTTAATATCTGTCAAATACGTCGTTCGAGTAATAAACCGCTATGCCTCACTACAATAAGTCTCGGCCACCTTCCCCAATTCCTTCACAGCTGTATGATAATATTTTTCTATGCACGCCTTGTACTTTGCCTATTTACTCTCGTTAAATTCCACGCCAATCTCACGACGTATAAGACATACCGGAACAGCCGCCAAGAACTTCCTGTCGAATGGGGCACTACTCGCGACGAGGTTCTGGAAAACTTGGCAGACAGTGGAAGTGAAGTTGACGGTCTGGAAATCGTCCTTGAGGGGGATCATATTCTTCCAGAACTGACGATCCGCATCCCCACCACTGTACAAATCGCAGGCCCATTTTCCGTCGGTGTCGGACATGACGTGGTCCTGTTTTCGTGTTCTTCAGCATGCTAGATATTCAAATTCAGTTTAAACTTGGCATACCGGGATTGCCTTCAAGGCGTCTTGGACCTGCAAGCCTAGAGTTCTCACGGCGTCGATCACAGCCTAAACGAAACCGTTGAATAGAAGGACGGATATGAATGAGTACGACTTACCGTAGCGTGATCAATATCAATGTTGGCTGAGAACGCTTTGTAGTCTACTTGGATTGCAAGCAATGTTTGGGTCATATTATTGAAGGCATCTTGGAGCGCCGTGACTTCACTGCGATGGACAGTAGTGTTGGCGATAGCAATAGCAACTAGCATAGCGACAGATACAGTTCGAAAGAACATGTTGGGAATTGGGTGATCCAAGTACAGCGATACAGGCGCTACTAGTCAGGTAGGAGAAGTCTTTTGAGGGAATGGGCTTTTAGAGCGGTCACGAGCGAAACGTCCTGTAACTGCGGTGGTTCGGGTTTCCAGGCAGAAGTAATACCGGTGAATGATTAATGCAATATGAAGATGCTGAGCATATAGAACCGATGTTGTTTGCGTCCGGAGTTCCTCCAAGCAGCCACACGGAAGAAGAAGAAGAAGGAGCTTCTCTAGCATAGATTAAGTTATGGAGATTCACAATAAACTTGTGTTCCGAGGCGAGCGTCCAAAGAAAGTAACTCTCGACCAGCCATTTTGCGTTCCCAGAACCCTCGCCAAACTGGAGGCATTCTATACCGGAAATAATCTGCTCCAGAACCCACCGCAGATCCTCCGACGATGCTCAAGAAGGTCAGGATTCGGAGTCAAGTGACCAAGAGCGTGATCATTTGGCGCAATGATACATCCCGCCTCACAAGGAAAGTCAACACATTCTGTACGTCGATTTCAGGTATCGGTCCGACAGCTTGACATGGCACTACAAAGGACGATTTGTCTGAGCACAGCATATCGTTGGAAGCAAGAAGGGACCTCACTTTTGCATAATATGAAATTGGAGAATAAGGCGCCCAAAGAAGGGAAGCAAGGCATTACGAATTCTAATCGAAGAAGATATCGTATATTCAGATTCTTATTAGGACATACATATACACACCGTACCGCGAGAGATCCCTGGCCGTTAAACTGGTTCTGGACACCGCATGAAGCTGCGAAGACTAAGCCTCGTGAAAGACGGACACCCAAAAAAACGGATGGTACAGTGAATGTTTCAAATTTGTTCTCGGCAGTGGGCGGCAGTGCATATCACGAACAGATTTTCGACCCCAGACGCGGCAATTCCCCTGTCCTTGAGATTCTTTATAATATACGCAGCAATGCAGTTCCCCAGAATATTCTAATCGAATCGTCTCTACCATCTACAGACTTGATATTGCTGATCGTAGAGCCTTCGTTGAGGCGTAACGTGTTGAACGTTGACGAGCAGCTGAGATTTTACCTTTGAACAATGAATTGTACCATACACACCCATTCTCTCGGTCCTCAGAATGTAATAAGTAAAGGAAATGTTTTCTCTATTCAGGTAAACAAAGCATCATTATAGGATAATGGTTATCCCCTCGCAGACTCGAAGATAGACAAATCGGAATGCTTTACTCCAGGCGTCCTCTCTAAGAGCCTAGAGATCTCTATTCCGAATGATCACAGAATGTGTTCAGGACCCTCGACCACGCTTTCCCAACGCTATTCTGATACTTCGCAACGCACATCCTTGACGAGGCCTAATTATATTCACACTCGTCACACATCGAAAACCGTGTACGAACACACTCACCGGGGTCGCCTCCAGGAGCTTTTTCCGCAATAAGCGGTCGTCTGTCACATATGTCCGGAGAAGGAAGCAAACGTCTTCAACCAAAGTGACGCGCCGGAAGTCGTCTTTGCGAGCTATGAATTCAGGAGAATCACGGGTGTATGATATGTGTATCCATCGCAGAGCCACTTTCCGTCGACGTCAGACATGACATGCTCCTATATGTATGCCATTTCAGAGTACGGCGAAATCGCAAGGAGAGAATGCAGTTACCGGAACGATCTTGGACGTATTCACGGTCTGCGAGTCTAATATTCTTATGTCATCATACACTACCTGGATAGAACAATGACGAGAAGGAACGGTCGTATAAGTACTCAACGTACCATCGCATGCGCACTGTCAACGTTGACGGCAAAGGTGTTGCAAGCTTGATGAAAGTCATAGAAGGTAGTATTCAGACCGACGAAAGCTGCCTGGAGCGCGGTGACTTCGCTACGACGAACGAGAGGATTGGCGACCGCAAGAGCGATAGGGAGAGATAGAGAGAGACGGTGAAAGAGCATCGTTAGTGCCAATTCAACAGTGGAGTTCCAGGCCCCTTTATATTTCACTTCAGGAATCGAGAACTCCGAGGAGAGAAGCATTTCTTATTAGCCTCGCGATTGGAAGTTCCTTTAACGGCTACGAGTTCTAAATTTTAGATGAACGAAGTTCGGAATGACTAATGAGATGAGGGGGTGAATATATGAATGATGGCCACACCTCCACATTGGACGAGGTCTGAACCTCGTCGTGTGAAGGTGAGAAATGTAAACAACCTGAGCCACGGAGGTATCTAAAACAGAGAGAAATCAGAATCGTCGTGTAAGGGGCAATACGCGATGTTTTACATACATTTTCCTGGAGTAACATATCCATCCTATCTTGCAGATTGCGCTGCTGCACTTCCTTGGATCGAATCCGGAACCCATTCGCGACCTTATTGCAGGATTTCGCTCGATAACGTGCTACAAGGAGCGAGGTCTGAGCTCATCTGGAACGTAGGAGAGTTGTACCCGACTGAGGAGAAAGCAGCCCGGGGATGTAGGGGCGAGTCTTGCACACCGTCTTGCCGTCGGCTTCCAATACGACGTGCGTCTACGTACGGGGACAGGCGAAATGGCAGATTTGATGTGAGAGTCTGAAGTCTGTGCGTATCTACCGACATCCTGGTCCACACCGTTAGAACGCTGTGCCACGTGCGAGAAGACATTTATAGGTGACTGACCATAGCATGAGGGACGTTGACATTCGCTGCAAAGGCCTTGCAGATTGTTTCGATAGTGCCGACGGTCTCGACCATCCCGTCGAAAGCATTGTCGATGGGGGGGACATCACTTTGCCCAGAGGTGAAGGAGTGTCAATGGGAGAGAACAAGTTGAGATCCGGTTTATACGACTACGCAGTGCGGCAGTGGGCGTAGCTGCTGGAGATTCAAAGACATTTATTAGCTTTGAGCGGGAAGAATCTGAGATATGGAGAACGATTCCAGAATATTCACGCAGTTGCAACTGCGCAAGTATCAAGGAAAGATGAGTGTGCCGACAGAAGAGGCAGAAAAGGATGGTTAGGGTTGATTAGACGTCTTCGACCTTATTTCGACCGAATGGTGGGTCAACGTTTCTCTTTCCCATTTGGGCGTGGAGTAGGACAACAAGTCACAAGGGACGCAGAAGATCCTTGAGCAGATAAATCCGCTCGACTCGGTTCACTGAGTGGCGTCTTGCATGACCTCGGTGTAATTGGAGGAACGAGGGGCCATGCAAAGATCCATTCGCACGGGCATTTATGTCGACATTCCCAGTAGCTGAAATTCCGAAGAACAGTGAGTCCTGCCTAATTATTGGCATCCCTTTCTCCAATAGTTTAATTCAGGATGCCCTAAGTACTCTGGACTTGCAGATCCGAAATGCCACCACGCTAATCCCGGTATGTTATGTTTTCTATATGTGCGTAGCGACGCTTGAGCCTATGACAGACATCGAAAGCAGGCATTGAGCACTACGAGAAACAGAGACCACTATTTCGGCCAGAAATAGCATGCATGGAATGCCAGAACATCAAGGTCATGTCGTTGTAGATGCAATGGTTTTTGAAATGGCAGGGAAGATGTACGGGCAAAGGATGCAGCATGAAAGAGAAACGACAGTACAGACTAAAGCGCCGTTGGGGACAGCGACCGAAACCCAGCAGCTTCTGATGATGAGAGGCAGAAGCTAAGCCTTTCGCAGCAAAGTCAGGACCAAGGATCGTCTCTTTGGCGACAGGGTCCGCAAGATCAGGTCATCTCGTAGCAGGCAATGAAGACCTGCACGCTAGGTTAAAGAACCAGAGTAAGAAGACCAATTGTGCCTCAAGCTCAAGTCTCAGCGGTGTCGATCGAGCTAGAAAACTGTGGGACCGGTAACACGGACAGCAGGCCAGGAGATTCTTATGTCGGGACTGGTTATATATGGTAGGCCACAATTGTGCGCGGTAGCTCTTCAGACCTTCAGCTTCAGCTTCAGTGAGGATAGGTGGATAAACATTGGTGAGTAATGCCGGACAAGCCGGCCGGTGACAAGCCGGCGCCGCCAAATAAAGACAACCTTTCCGAGCGTCACTCTTTTCTTCTCTTACGCAACCAAGCGATTTTTCCTGACCCTTTACGCGATGCGCCCGGGCCTGCTCTCACTCCCACACCAGCCCCGAGACTCTATCAGTGTATCAGCATGGTGTCACTTTCGGTCATTATAATGCATTATCTCGCGGGATGACTGAGCATTAAGGATCGCTTGGTAATGCCCTTCTCACCTGACAATTTCGCCATCTTGGCTCACGAATATATAGCTGCTTGTCCTTCTCTTGCATCTTATCATCCTTCCTCTTCAACATGGCAAACACACCCGTAGCTGTTATCGCAGGTGATTAGCGTTGGGAATCCTAGCAATCCATTGCTGACATTTTGTAGGCCTTGGTTCTGGGTCTGGTACTGGCGCGGCAACTGCGTGCGTTTCCTTGATTTCTGCTTCTACTATAGTTGTCTGACTACTCCTAGTCGTCTCTTCGCTAAACAAGGGTACGCCATCGCCCTCGTAGCTCGCGGCGCCGACTCTCTCAAGGCCCTCTCCGACGAGATCAACACTGCAGGCGGGGCTGCCGCCTCCTTCCCTATCTCGTCCTACTCCACCACCGATATCAATGCCGCCTTCACTCAAATCCGTGCCCAATACCAAGGCCGGCCCATTCGCGTCGCCCTCTACAACGCCGGACACGGCGTCTGGAAACCATTCCTCGATATCACCCCGGAGGACGTCCAGGCCGTGACGCAAACCAACATCGAAGGCGCGTTCGCATTCTCGAAGAACGTTATCGAGGCATTCCAGGCGAATGAAGTCGACGAGAAGGGGAAGAGAGGGTCGTTGATCTTCACCGGGGCCACGGCAAGCATCAGAGGGAACGTCACCACTAGTGCGTTCTCAGCTGGAAAGCACGCTTTGAGGGCGTTGTCGCAGAGTTTGGCGAAGGAGTTTGGGAAGAAGAATATCCATGTTTCCCATGTGAGTGTTCTCCCTCTCGTCGTCTTTTTTCTGGTTACTGACCGTTTGTGGTAGGCTATTATTGATGGTGGTATCTTGACCAACTTATCTCGCCAGCGTCGTAATGACCCAGAGTGGGAACAAAATGAGGATGCCAGGTTATCTCCGGACGGCATAGCAGAGGTACGGTTCTCCGTCGTCGTTGCGCATGACTAATACTGAGCTACCTACGTAGTCGTACCTGCACCTCGTCAAACAACCTCGCTCGACTTGGACCTGGGAATTGGATCGTCAGTTACTTCAACCTTCGTTTTCAATACTTTGCTAATATGAGATCTTCTAGTGCGTCCTGCCCACGAGAAGTGGTAAATGTTTGACATGTTGCCAACTTCAAATGCTGCTGTATTATACTTCTTGTTGTCTTCTCCGTAGCATCACGAATGATGATCTTTTCTCCCTCTTACCGACTTGATGATCTGCATGAGCGGACCGAAGGCTATGAGCATTCTAGTTCCAATGATTGCATGTGTATGTTCAAAGTACTTGGTGAGAGTCCCGAATTTTACATCAGAGTAGTCCGCGGCGGACTGATGAACGCTAAATGAAAGATGCACGCGAAATCACAATCAAACTACTTGGTAGCATAACTAGTTGGCAGGTCCGCCTTTAATGCTGATCCTCTTGCTCCAGTTACCCGAGTCGCCAAATACTGCACATTCCAAAGTATCAGCACAATTATTCCACTTTGAAAAAGGAGTTAGTACTCACGGATAATGGCATAATCATCGCCTTCAACGACCCAAGGAACCTTGACGTCGATCTTCCCGAGGAGGATATCAAACTCGTCTGCCAAAACGACTAAAGTCGGTGGTCAGTATACGCGACATACAGTTAATACGGGAACGTACCCGGCAGCTGCCTGCCACCCTTGGTCAGCCTGATGCTGCTGTGATTGCGGTCCGTGATGAGATCAGGAGGATTGGAGGTATCCCAAGAGACGGTTTGGGTCGTCTTCACCGTCCATGTCGTTCCCATACTGGGGGAGAGGACAGGCGGGTCGAAGATGTCAGCAGAGGCTCCTACAAAGAGGGCGGTGAGGAATGCAGTAGAGAATGCGACTTTCATGCCGTTCGTATTGAGAGGATGGATGAAAATTTTCAAGTTATATACGATTTAGGAGATGGGAAACTCACGCCGATGGAGGTGACCTTCAGGCCTCCAGAACGATTTTTGAGAATGATGACGAAGGATGGACGGCGTGAGCAAAGAAGAAGAATAGCCTTGTGGGAGGGACGACCATCGGACGACGGATATACTGCCCAGCCGAAGTACGGGCCGCCGTATCTGATGATGAGAGGATTCAGCTCTTCGGGGTTCAAGAGATCTCTTGAGGCTTATTCTGCAAAAGTCCTTTGGTCTCGGTACCAGCCAAAAGGTACGAGAAAATAGATACAACGGTAGAGAGAGAGAATGCACTATGCATACCTCATATTTTCCTGTAGTTTCCGAAGTACTGAGGGACATGTAGCCTTTATTGTCGAATCGCTCACACGAGAACTAGCAACAATAAAATTTCGGTGAGGCAGCACGCCACACGATGAACCCAACGGTATGAGAAGGCCGTGCATTCGTGCGGGGCCAAGCAAGAGCCAAGAACCGCAAGCATAAAATCCAGTAGCATCAGCGTCAGATTGCCGGGAAGCCACGCCGACGCCTGCTAGAAAATTCTGTTGCAAAATCGGAGTAGAACGTCTGGACTCTGTTGTGGGCCATATGTGTTAAGTATTCTTTTCACAGGGAGAGGGGAAAATGACTTCCAAGTCAAAGCGTCCGAGGCATTAAGGTTGATCCTCATGCAGTGCGGCTGCCAGTGAGTTGTCAAAGCTGAAGCCGCACGGGCCCAGAGTTCACTGGTAATTATCCAGGAGCGATACGCGACGGGCGTAAGTAGTCGTGAGTCTGACCAGTGATGACGCATATCGGCAACTTCCATCCGGCTTCAGGTAGCAGCACGGATGGTACCACCTGTTGCCATGCACTGGCGCGTGTTTAAGTAGCCCCTCCTTCCTAGCCTTGCGTCCTAGGAGCTACCACGTCATAAACGTCCTCAACTGGCCCACACAAAATAAGGAATTCTGTATCTACGCCAATCCACTACGGAACGGAGCATTTCTACCGAGATTGTCGATCAGCGGGCGATTCTCGCCGTTCCCCGTGAACGCCTCTCGAAGCGACATTGGCGGGAACCGAGGTTCTTCCGCACCGAATTTTCTCTGGTCGATGTCATACTTTCGCTCTCAAGTCTCCGTCCATGGGAACGAAATCACCATCGCTCTAGTCTCCTCAACAGTATATAAGCCTACAGAGATTGGGCTCTACTTCCATCCGTAGCCATTTAACATGAAAGTCGCATTCTCTACTACATTCCTCACCGCACTCTTCGTAGGAGCCTCCGCCTCTGCTGCTAGTGTCCGCCGAGACATCTTCGACCCGCCTATCCTCTCTCCCAGTACGGGAACGACGTGGACGGTGAATACCACCCAAACCGTCTCTTGGGATACCTCCAATCCTCCCAATCTCATTACGGGCCGAAATTTCAGCAGTATCAGGCTAACAAAGGGTGGCAGGCAGCTGCCCGGTACGTTTCCCTACTTTCGCTATCTTGCGTGGACTGAACACGCGCTTCAGTGGTTCTGGCTGACAAGTTTGATATTCTCCGGGGAAAGATCGACGTCAAGGTTCCTTGGGTTACTGAAGGCGATGATTATACCATTATCCGTGAGTACTCTTTGGTTTGGTGGAAATGTGGAATGATTCCGCTGATGATTTGTACCTAGTATTTGGAGACTCGGGTAACTGGAGCGAGAAGTTCAGCATTAAAGGCGGACCGGCAAACTAGTCGATTTTCTTCATGTTACCAAGTTTTCTCGTCTTAGTTAATCTTTTCGTGCTGTTCGTTGCGCGTAGGTTCCTGGGAATGCTTTCCTTGGTGTAACGTAGCTTTAGTTTACGACTATTCTTCAAGATTCGTTGCATTGAGCGGACTAATAATACATGAGTATACAAAAGGTGCTAGTTCCTGTTCAAAGTTCAAAGTACTGAGTTCATCGTTATAAGTCTACAGCGCATGTTTGCAGAATTCCTCTCGCTGTCCAAGAAATATCCAGTGTACGCCGACGGGCCACCCTGAAACCCTATCTCCTAGTATCAATTTTCAGCACATCGGATGAACGCAGACCGTCACAGTGCTCCTCGATGTGCTTTCCAAGCATTGTCCTGCACAACTCAGGACCCCGAATGACAATCTTGACATCCTTCAATGCCCACAGCTCCCCCATCACCGCATCAAATTTCTCCCATAGTTCCACGTTGAACAAGGAGTTGGACCGAGATTGGATAAAGATCTTCACCGTGACGGTTTTAAGCTCCAGCCCGCTCTCGAAACACCGTAACCACCAGCTCAGGATCAATTCCGGCGAGAGGTAATGCAAGCTTTCTCCATCGCCGTCTGACTCGTGCAGAATTAACGAGATGATCTGGACGTCGAAAAGGTCAAGAGGATCTGGGGCTCGCCATACAATATCTGCACACTACGCTCAGCAACGGTAGGGGAAAATTGTTAACAAGGAAAATAGGCTCGCCTTTTTGCATACTCCGAAAATGGAGCTCTCGAAGGTGAGGTGCCAGCTCCATCAACATCGCCACTCTTACAAAGTCCGCTGCGAAGGCTTCCATCATCGTAAACTTGTTCAATCGCTTAAGTGAAATCGGCGACGTCGGGGTAGTGAGGAAGATCGGAAGCACCGGGCTGCCGTACACAGTGAGGTGTTCCACTGCTGGTTTACATTCTAAATCTACATCGAGCTTCTTGTTTGTGGAATCCTGGAAACGTATGTCGAATAATAGAAGGGAGGTGAGAAGCGGGAATGACTGAATGAGATGACAGAATTGGTCAAGGTCCTTGAACGCGATGGAGTACAGTTCTAGTGAGGTAATAGTGGTCCGTGACGATATTGCAGCGACGATCTCTTCCGGGAGAGACGACCAGTCGACGAATCCAAGAATGGTTAGGGTGTCAAGGTAACTAAACATGGAAATGATCCTCGGCATAAGGATAGCGTTCAAGTCGTCGTTCGATAGGCGGATAACCTTGACGTGGGAAGATATAGATTGTATGACGTCCATGGAGTCTATTGACAGTTCAAGCTTGATGTGAATGCCACGAAGATTGCGGAATAGATAGGTTCGGGTTGGAGAGCAGAAGGTTCGGGAGACGAGGGAACATGATTTTAGAGCATTAAAATTGGAAGCAAGGAGGCCGACTATGGTCTCGATAGTCTCGCTGGATAGTCGGGCACCCGCAGACATTATCCACCGATTGCTTTGTCGGCCTTCCTTACTTCAACCTATAGACGGTGTTAAAAATGCAGAGAGTGCAGCGACCATGAAGCAAAGACTTACTAGCTTTTGGATTTGGACCGCAGAGAGGTCCAACGTTAAAGCAGTGAAGGTGAGAGATGCTGTTAAGCTCAGTATACTTAAGCGCCGCCGTTACGAAACTGACTAGTTACGGCGTGGTACTTCCCGCAGCGCCGCCAGGGTGCAGATAGCTATCAAATCAATTGACTAAAAACTTATCGATGGAGTATCAACGGAGCACACCTCGATGATAGCCAGTAGATTGTCGCACCGTTATCAGATTCAAACACGTGTAGGAAAGGAGAAGCCTGGAGCGGCGCTTATTTTCTTTTTTCGTGCTCAGCTTGATGGCAGGTCAGATCGCGTCAATCGCGTGATGAGTCGCAACACGTGGCCGTGCCGAATAGCAAGCGTGACAAATTGAATGCTTGCCACCTCCCAATCTTATCCTCGACAACGACATGAACAACAAGATTTCTAGGAAATTACAGAAAACAGGCCGCGTTGAACTCATGGACCTGTCTCTTGATCTTTGGTTAGAGGTACGTGTGTCATCAGCCTTCACCAGCAATTCTCCCAATTCTTTCTGCAGATCTTCCGCCTGATTTTTCCTGCAGATTTGTTGCAGCTGGCGAGGACGAATAAAGGATTTCGTGATATAATCATGAAGCGCTCATCAATCCCTATTTGGCGCGTAGCACGGTCAAATCTTTCTGGGCTTCCTGCACCATTTCCCTACATGTCCGAACCTGCCTGGGCTAATCTCCTTTTCTTCAAGTCGTGCGAGGTGAGTTACATGTTGTAACTAACATGCTTAGTCTACAGCTTCCCTGATGGCGTTTCAGAGGTGTGCCAAGGAAACGACAGCTCCCATTAACTGGCTGTATCGAATACGTCTCTGCGAGGCTTGTGCTGCTAAGGAGTACGGTCTTCATGCTTCCCTGTCAGAGATATCGTTGATTTTCTCGTGTAGGATCATCTCTCTCGACCAATGTTGTGGCAAACACTCTGACATTGGGCGTCTCATATCTTTGTCGTTCTCGCCTGGTCCGTCCCATTCCCGCTGATCCTTTCCGATTCTTAGGCTAAAAAACGAGTTGTGTAGCAGGAAAAAGAACATTTTGTTACAAAAAAGAGGCGTTGGCTGTTCAGAAGCATTACCTCTCTCTAGACACTTATGCTCGAGGGAAGTATGTCTCTGAGCGTCGCGCGCACCTTGAAGCACTGGATGAGGTGAGATACCAGAGATGTGAAATTGTGTAATACACAGCATTTTCTTACTTCGTATTCAGCTTACAGACATTGCGCAATCGTGGCATGCAGCATACATCACCGAGCTTGAATCTGGGGCGTCAGAGGCAAGCGAGACACAACCTGCGTTCGTCATTATTTTCACAATACATTTTAATTACTTACGGGGGAATTCGTTAGAATTATGATGGAACTCAATGAATTCGAGTACGAAGAGGACGATTCGTGGACTAAGGCTCCTGTCCCTTTTGATGAACGGCAGTATGTGAAGCAAACCCCACTGACTGAAACTGGTGAGTGACTACAAATGAAATACCTTTCTAAACCGTAGTGACTTCGTCTAGTTTGGTGTAACATCAAGCGCGACTTCATCACCTCCCTAGATGCAGCCAAGGCACGCAAAATCGCTTTAGAACGTGAGGATCTGCTCGCCGCTCGCGCTGAGCTGTGCGCGCCAATCTTACGGGACTATAGCAACCACTCCGACCGTCTTCCCTGCGATGAAGCACTGCCAAATTTGCAGGACTTTGTCCTGCTTGAGCCTTTAAGCCACATCATCCAACAGCCGTCATACATCGAGCTTGACAAGGACGGTTTTATGAGCCTTATTCCCCATCTCCCAGGAATGATGTCTCAATGGCGACAGAAAATCACAGAGAAATTCCTGTCCATCTTTCCTGGTGCATCGCGCCTAGGTGGTCCACTCGCGGTGCATGTTGCTCGGTGCTCATCGTGCCCGGCCATTTTGTTCTACCCACAGGTGCTCGCTCATCACTGTATGACCAAATCGCCACAGTCAGTGCGTCGTTTTGTTTTTTCCCCTTTCATTGCTGGTGTATTTACGGCTGGAAAAGACCAGTTCTAAAGCCTGGGATTGCAATGTTCTACTTTTTGATGGGCGGCTTGCAGCTATCGTCAAAGATGTCGTTCTCGTCTTGGGTCGAGACGTCGAGACCACCACAGCGAGCGAACTTGACGAGCTGGACATGTATATTCATTGTCAGGACTGCGATACGAGTAGATATCGGCACGGGCAGTATCCGCTCTTTGGATGGAGACGACTTGTAAGTTTTTAGGGGACTATTGAGCGTAGCCAAACTGACAAAGAACAATATTCGCATTATATTGCAGATATCTCACGTGTATCAGGCCAAGACCACCAAATGCGCCTCCAGGACCAATCTTAGGCCAGTCAGTTCACAGTGGACCAAGTCATCGGAGTGCTTCATTGTCGGTGGTCATCGTGATGAGTACATTTGGTGTTGCTGGCATTGCCGTGGTACCGAAAATCAGAGTCAGGTGATGTATCATTCCGCAATAAAGGCTCATTTGGTCAAGGAGTAAGCATTTTTCCATCACTCAACTTCCGCATGTCAAACTTGAACACTTTCAGGCATGGTATCACACAATCATCAGCCAATGTTGACTATTACAAGGAGCTGGGCGCATCTCCAGGAATATCAGGGTTTACCTTGACGGTCTGTAGCGATTGTGATTGAAGTCTTGGTCGGTCATACAACTTAGGGTAAAGATAATACTATCCTGGTTCTGATCAATGGCCGTGACATTCAATGTTGCTTGATGCCAACTGAAAGGACGTGCCAAGACGCTTACCTGTTGGAAGGTTGATTCTATGTCGTTTACGTCTGAAGAAGGCTGTGATATTGCTTTAACTTTTAAGGCGCCTCGGGAGAGTCTTGAGAAGGACGCGAAAGGTTTCCTGCCGGTACCGGCCTATAATATGCATAAATGCTTAAGGACAACAAACTCCGGTAGATTAACTCACGGATATCAATAAGAAAAGTCACTCCCAATTCTTTTGCCTGATGGCTATGCACCGGGACTCATCGGCCCGCAGCCCGCGGTTCCCGTGTTCAATAAAATTCGGCCCGGTGTGATAAAATTTCTTCCTTCTCGAAGTCCAACATCCGCCCATTCTTTCATCGGTTTCAAATCAGCTTGCCATGTTGCACCTTTCCAGTCTTAAACTTCTTGTACGGGTTTCTCGCCATGCCGCAACAGAACCAAAACAGAATTCATCATATTGCGCCTCCAACCCTCCTCTATGTCAGCTGCCGCGCTAAGTACGCTAAGCGACACGGGTTCCACTGGATTCATCCGGCGGAATCAAGCCATATGTGATCGACTCCACCAGCCACAAGAACTGGGATGTGAACGACGCTCATCCCTCAGCACTTGGCCAACGACTTCCTATCTGGAAAGCCCTCTGGGAGCCTCAAGCATTAGACGAATAGGGGCAGTACGACTTCTATTCAATGAACAAGAAGTCGAGCCTGCCTGCTCATGGTCACATATTACGAACGGGTGCAAGTTTATTGATACTGCAACTAGTGAGTATCCCAGAAATCGTGTTCCAAACCTGTACTGAGTTCATCATTTATCAGTGAATCAGAATATATTGCAGAATTTTTTGGCGAGCTGAAGGGAACCCGAGATATTCCAGACTAGATTGTCATCGCGATCTGAGGCGTTTATCTTGTCTTGTCATTCGCTTTCCAAAACGAAGAAATATAGTAATCTATGAGCTACAAGGAAGGACACCACACCGTTAAGCAGTACGTCAATTATTCTGTCAGCAACGGTGAATTGCTCTATATTTCCATCAAAGACATGTACCCTCGAATATCGTGTTCCATTTAGGAATTGGCAGACGGGCGTTTTATCGCCAAATAATGCAAAAGGCTGCGGCGGCTCGTGCCAAAATGCGTTAGCGCTGGCACAGCATCTCGTTTTTATTCCTACCGACTATCCACATTCCGCCAGAGCGGCATATAGGCTTGCCGGGTTCTTTACGTTGCCAGGATTAACGGCTGCTTGAATGCACATCAAATCATTATCGTTTTGATGTCCCTCTAGTCCATTTGATGTTCTTTGTTCGAGACCGTGATGTTCCCAACACTTGAAGATCATTGGCTCGGATTGCGGCTCGAATGTCCCGTAGCCTGTTGGTGCCGCGAAAGCAAACAGCAAGACGCCGTTTTCTTCATAACTTGCTCAGTAAGCGGTACTATATATCCGAATACGTATTAACTCACATAGCCGGCAGATAAACCTGTGCCGGATATAATAGAGGCCTACCAGCTATTGGGCAGCGTATTTCTGTTCTTGGATGCATGCGCGTAGGCACAAGGCCCCAGGGGCCACTATTTTCCCTGCCTCTAAAGTGGTACAAAAACCGTTCAACTTGACATTTCCTTTCTCCTTACCCGACCGTCATGTCTGCATTCCACCCCACCCCACAGCCGCCCGCAACAAAACTCGGACACTACCGCGTCCTTTCACCTCTCGCTGGAGTCCGTGTATCCCCCTCCAGCTTGGCGCCATGAGCATAGGAGACAAATGGGACAAGTTCGGAATGGGTTCAATGGACAAAGAATCGAGTTTCAAGCTCCTTGACGCGTACTATGACATGGGAGGAAATTTCATCGACACTGCCAATGGCTAGTGAGTAATCCGGAAAGCGACCACCGTGGCATGTGTTTTACTCACTGCGGACAGTCAGGATGAATCGTCTGAGGAGTTTATTGGTGAATGGATGCAGTCTAGAGGGATCCGTGACCAGATAGTGCTTGCGACCAAGGTTTGACTGCATGTGCTTCGTTCTCGTCACTGATTTTCATTGATCCGGTTGTTCCGTTTATAGTACACGGCGAACTACAAGTACAGGAAGCCCTCCATAAAACATCAGGTCAACTACGCCGGCAATCACGCGAAATCTCTAAATGTCTCCGTCACCGAAAGTCTCCGAAAGCTCCGTACAACATACATCGACATTCTCTACGTCCATTGCTATGACTTTGAGACCTCCGTTCAGGAGATCATGAATGGCCTGCATATGCTGGTTCTTCAAGGAAAGGTGCTTTATCTCGTAAGCCATCCTTGCGCGCTGCTAGACGATACCAAATTGATACTTAGTCAGGGTATATCTGACTCTCCAGCATGGTTCGTCGCACAGGCAAACACGTACGCTTTACAGCAAGGGAAATCACCATTCGTTATCTATCAGGGTCGGTGGAACCTCCTTGAGCGGTCTTTTGAGCGAGAAATCATCCCCATGACCCGGTCACTTGGTAAGTGTCTTCCGAAACCAGTGGTGATTTACTAAAGTCATATACGAAATAGGTCTTGCCCTGGCCCCGTGGGATGTCCTCGGTGGGGGAAAGATGCGCACGGACGACGAGGAAGAAGAGCGCCGAAGGTCTGGAGAGAAAGGGAGAACCTTGGTTAGTGATTGCTGGGAACGAACGGAGGACGAGAAGAAAATATCCAAAGCCCTGGAACATGTCGCTCAAGAGCTGGTGCGAAGAATATTCGAGCTGGTGAGTCTCTCCATTCCAAAGTTGTCTTATGAAATTCTCATTCGATTGGAAAGTCGCAATTGCGTATGTGATGCAGAAAACGCCGTACGTCTTCCCTCTGATCGGTGGTCGCAAAGTCGAACACCTCGCGTCGAACTTGGAAGCATTGGACATCGTCCTTTCACCAGAACAAATAAAATATCTCGAGAGCATCCTACCGTTCGATTTAGGTTTCCCAGGGAATTTCTTTGTATGTTTCTGCACTTCCTTTTGTTTCAACTTTGGTTTATTTCGTCATATAGGGCACTGGAGAAGACAACGGACGCTGGCTGACTTCGACAGCCTGTGTGGTAAAGCAACCTCTGCTACAACCAATCAAACCCGCTGCCAGACTATGAGCTGATCGCACCAATTTACGTATCGCTTATTCAAACTTTTCATGTATATTCCACATCCTCCGTCCCTTTACTATAGCCAGTTACCGTTACAAATAGAATAACTTACGCAGGGTACGGATATCTCAAGTTGATCTCGAGATACTCCAGAATATTTCATTTATGCGATTTTAAAGTTCACCATAAGGTCGTCGTGTGATTTAAAGTATATGAGATACCTTATTCAAGTACCATGACCTTGGTAAAGAAAACAAAGTATCGCAATGTTTTCTGAATTCCGATTACGGGAAGTCGAAGGTCAAGACACCACAGAGCCAACGGTCAAATGAAAGCCATTGCATCACAGAGAAATACAGAACCGACATATCCTTCTTATCCTTTTGATCTAGGATTTCGCGCTACACCGCATCCTCTACCTAAGAATGGCCAGAGATCGCCAAAGGTTTATATTCCTCCTCCAAAAACTTGATGTCCTCCGCCGTAAGCTCAACCTTCGTCGCTTCTACGCAAGGGGTCAATAGGTTCTAATATTTTATATGGTGAATCGTACCTATCAGCTCCCTCAAGTTATCGAGCGAGGTCGTCCCCACAATAGGTGCAGTGACACCTGAATAAGTTGTAGACTCGGAGCATCATCGTAAAAGCAACGTGACAACTCACCTTCCTTACTGAGAATCCAGGCAGTCGAGAGCTGAGCCATCGTCAGTCCTTTCTTCTTTGCGAGCTCTTCGACTCTAAAGAATCAATAAATTGAGCATTCTTTTCTGCCTCAGTTTTCCATACCTGTCAATGATGACTTTGGCAGCCGTGTTTTCTTTGTATCGTTCGAGGAGCCTGTATTGTGTGAGTGAATAAAAATATCAAAGAAACAGAAGATTAACCGATCTGACTCTCCACGTGTCGTATCGCCTTGCTTGTCGAACGGCCTCGCTAATTTTCCTCGAGCAATGGGCGACCACGGGATGGAGCCCACGCCGAACATCTACCGTACCATTGAGAAAAAGCCAACAGGATTGGAGATTTGTTACCTTCAAAGTGGGGAACATCTCCCTTTCTTCCTCTCGGTAGATGAGATTGTAGTGGTTCTGCATCGAGATGAAGGGCGTCAAGTTGTTTTGAATGGCGTAGTCTTGACCGCGTATAGGTTAGTTAATCGAACAAGCACTTGGTGACAGTCTCACTTTGCATCGCATGGACTAGATTGGGGTTAGTGTCATGTTTTCAGATAGAGGAAGGAATGCGCACATTGATACGCGTAGCAGGACGACATCCCAATGTAACGAACGTAGCCGGCCTGGACGACGTCATGCAAGGCTCTCATCTGAAAACGCGACTTTGAACTTGTATTCCTGAGTCGAAAAGCGGGAAAATGTTACCGTCTCCGCGATGGGTGTTTCGCGGTCAAATCTATGACCTGCAGACACAATGAGTGAATGAAAAGGAGAGCGGCATTTGGGCGTACACTGAAGAACGTCGATATAGTCGAGCTGCAGTCTTTCCAAACTGTGCTTCACAGAATCGAAGATATGCTAGTGATACGTGTCGGAGTGAGGGGCAGTTCACGGTGAACTGAAGATCAAACCTTTCGACTAAGCCCGTACTGGTTAACATAATCAGGGTCGGATCTTGCATCCCTCTTCGAAGGTTCTTTGCCGACGGCCCCGTGCACCTGGAGTACATAGTGATGAGTGTAGTCTCACAGCGTGGAATCTAGGAAACCTACCTTAGTTAAAATAACAATCTTGTCGCGAGGAAGGTTGTGTTGCTTGATGGCCTCTCCAAGAATGATTTCAGATAACCCGTTCGAGTACACCTGCGCTGTCGGTCAACTTTGTCTGGCAATAGAGAGAACAGACTCACATTCGCGGTATCGAAAGCGTTGATTCCAGCGTCGTACCTAAGCGACATTAGAGAAGCGCACGTATACGGAGAGAATACATACGCAGCCTTGATGTGGACAATCCCTTCGTCCTTCCCCAGGACCCACTTTTGCCATTCCGGACTGCCGTATGTCATGCAGCCTAAGATGATCTTGGACACTTTCAAGCCAGACTGTCCGAGGCGCACTTCACACGCAGTGAGACTGGTGTCGAAGGTACAGAGCGCTACCTGGCTCACCGTATTGCATACTAGAAGACATGGTGGTGGTCAATGGTCAAGGAGTAGTTGGCTTATACATCCATGATGAAGCCTATTTATCATCTGATAGCGGCCCAATCACATCGCGAGAAAGAGTGGGAAGACCTGATCTAACAAGGTTCATTGTCAGGGCGACATCGTGCATTCGAACGACAGGAAAAGAAAGTTCACGTTGTGCTTTCAGGAATAGCACACCAATCACTGGCGCCTGCGATGAATCTGTAGTGCCGCTCGAAGCTGAGATAGCTGCTGTGCCTTCTGCATACGAAATTCAGACATAAATCAGATGATAGCGCTGAAACACACGTTGCCACTGTTCTCAATCATAGATTATGAGAGGACAGTATAGATCCTACGCTCGGCTTCTCCAAGTCCTCTGCGTGAAGCACTCTGTCTTTGTTAACAGTGCTGCAGCCTGCCAATGGCGCCCAACTCGCGCCCAAGGGTCGACGCAGGTGCCTTCAGAATGAAGAGGAGAGAAATCGAAAGAAAGCCAAAAAGGAATCCCGACTAGGTTGAAAAGTTTTGAACGCATTGGTATTGGTGGTGGGAATTGGTAAAATTTGGCCTGTACTAAGTTAGGCAAGATCAAAATCTGACGTAATCCGATCTCTCCTTCCTCCTCACCTTGTCCTTACCATTACCACCGCAACGCCCTCCTTTTGTCCTTCTGTCTTTCTTGTTCACAAGCGAACATTACGAGATGTGTCCTGTGAGCAGCTGATATATGTATATGCCTTTCTATGGCGAGAAGCAGAAAGACGATGGTTTTCTTCCAGCGACTTCGAAATGCCTTGTTCCGAAGTTCGGTTAAGTATTTACTTGCGCGATCATCTTACTATTCAGCTGAATCATGGACGCCCATCATCAATACTCTGATCCAGTGGGCCGACGGTAAAGAGGAACATGAACCGCACTTATTATATCTGTATGATTTCTTTGTGCTGATCTGCACAGTTGGACTGCTTGCTCACACAATTTCAAGAAAACGTCAGGGCCTCTTGGACGCGAGGGTAATCCTCCCTCGAACTAACGTAAAATGATTGGAACACCATCGAGCTATTCTATTCTCGATGCCATTCAATTTTACGATGCAGGAAGCAGAGACTCGACGTTTACATGAGCTGCGGCCGCATTGGGGCTCTGTGACTCCTTCATTTCATTTGTCATCGCAGATATGAATGTCTGACTATGCTCACTTCTATTCAAAATTGTCAAGGATGTATGCGCGAGCTTGAGAAGTAAGATGCATGGCTCACTTCTAATCTGATAGTTTTTGCTTCTAGGTGAATGTACGGAGATCACATTGGTTCTATACGGTCACGGAGTAACCATGGGACCTGCAGAACCGGTGAAGCAACGACCGGGCGGAGAAAGCGAGGAACATTGTACTTCAAGTAGGAATGAGAATTCTAATACGCCATTGTTTTTATATTGCAATGGTAATATCTTATAGCTTAGGCTATTTACGCGTGGATCAGGTTCTCCCTCGAGTTTCCAACTCCTAACCCTCCCGGTTAACCAACATCATTCAATTCAATGTAAGGAACGCCACTTCAAACCACTCGGACCAAACGCAACACGTGTAATCGCGGTTACGAGGAATTGAATCCGAGGATACCTAGTGGCATTCAGTGATGAGAGCCATTTCACCATAACCGGTAAATAGGCCCACTATTTTCCCGATATTGATCAAGGCGCCTGTTTACAACTAGTTATACAGTTTTGCCTAATCCCGACTAAGAATGGCCTGAAATCATCAATGGCTTATATTCCTCCTCCAAAAACTTGACTTCCTCCGCCGTAAGTTCAACCTTCGTCGCCTCTAAGAAGAACCGGGTTATTCCTCTGATATCTGTTTCAAGAATCAAAGGCGAATCTCACCAATCAGCTCCTTCAAATTCTCAAGCGACGTTGTCCCAACAATCGGCGCGGTGACACCTGAATAACATGTAGACTTGAAACATCACGAAATTAGCATACCATCTTACCCTCCTTGCTGAACATCCACGCGATCGATAACTGGGCCATACTCAGTCCTTTCTTCTTCGCGAGCTCCTCGACCCTATTGACCCGATCAGTTGTGCGTTTCTTCGTGCGCGAGCTACCCATACCTGTTAATTATGGCTTCAGTGGACTCGATTCCACTGTATCGTACGAGGAGCCTGCGGTCCAAGAGTAAATCAAGATGCGCGAATATAAAAATACGAGTCCAACCTATCCGTCTCTCCACGTATCGTATCACCTTGCTTGGCGAGCGGCCTCGTTAATTTCCCTCGGCCAAGAGGAGACCATGGGATGGCGCCGACACCGAACATCTGAAATATGTTGGGACTGTAGATAAAGCGAACAGGACTGGGTATTCGTACCTTCAAAGTGGGGAACATCTCCCTTTCTTCCTCTCGGTAGACGAGATTGTAGTGGTTCTGCATCGAGATGAAGGGCGTTAGGTTGTTTTGAATGGCATAGTCTTATCCGGGCATCGGTTAGTCAACCGGACAATCACTTTATGATGGCCTTACTTTGCATGGCATGGACTAGGCGCGGGTTAGAGAAATGATGAGATCATGGAAGTGGAGCATACATTGATACGCATAGCATGACGACATTCCAATATAACGGACATAGCCGGCCTGGACGACATCATGCAAGGCTTTCATCTATAAAGCGAAGTTACGTTGATACTAACGAGTGGGAAAGGGAGAGCGTCTTACTGTCTCAGAAATCGGAGTGTCGTAGTCAAATCTATGACCTGCAAACACATGAATGAACATGAACAAACAAGAAAGCAGTATTTGAACGTACACTGAAGGACATCGATGTAGTCGAGTTGTAGTCTTTCCAGGCTATGCTTCACAGACTCAAAGATGTGCTGCCAGGGAATGCGTATCGACGTGAGAATCTGACTAACTCCTAAAAGAACCGATCGCACCTTGCGGCTAAGCCCGTGCTGGTTCACATAACCTAGAGCGTCGGATTTGGGGTCGCCAAAGAGATTTAATCCGGGTTCTTTGCCGACGACTCCGTACACCTGAAGTATAGAGCGATGAATGTCATATTATAGCGTAGAACTCAGCATCCATACCTTAGTCAAGACGACAATCTTATCGCGAGGAAAGTCGTATTTCTTGATAGCCTCGCCAAGAATGATTTCAGATAACCCGTTGGAGTACACCTGCACTATCGGTCAGCCAGGTCTAGGTGTGGACAGAGCAGACTCACGTTCGCGGTATCGAAAGCGTTGATTCCAGCGTCGTACCTAAGAGATATCAGCGAAATGCCCCTAGATGAAGAGACTACGTACGCAGCCTTGATATGTGCAATCCCTTCCTCCTTGCCCAGAAGCCACTTCGACCATTCTGGACTTCCGTATGTCATGCATCCCAAAATGATCTTGGACACTTTCAAGCCAGACTGTCCGAGACGTACTACAAGCGAAGTGAGCTACGATGCCCCAAGAACAGGCAGAGATGTGGCTCGCCATATTGAATACTCGAAGACATGATGGTGGTCGACGGTCAAGGTATTGGCTTATACATCTGTGAGAAATCCAAATTATATATCATCATCTGATCACGGTCCGCCGCCCGGTCGTATTGCGATAATCGGCAGTGGAACTGATAGAAGAACAGTCGAGAATAGGGCCTCTTGTTGCCGGTACGATGCCTTGTTGGATTCTTCGCACAGAAAAGTGCTCGGCAAGAAGGAGACAGCCTGTTGTCCAGGGGTAATATCTTCCAGGTTTATATGAGCTGAGAGGACGGGGGATTGGTATCCGTGGCAGGGGCGCGCCAAGATGCAGGAAGCGACGGACGTACTATCCCGGCAAGAGGGACGTGCAAGTCTCGGAACGCAACATGCGTTGAGGCAAAATCGGTTAAACAGACAGGGTCTACAAATAGGACGGCCGGAAGAACTATCGAGAAAATGTATTACCACCTTATCAGTGTATTTTTAGATATCAAGCGATTCTTTGGGAAAGGACCTGCGACCAAATTAGAGAACATTTTCGACGCCTCTGTCAGCAATCACTTACACACCGTTAATCTCCGTTATTAGAGTAAAATTGTGGACTGAATAGTGGTCAAAGTTGTCTCATTCCATTCCAGGCGCAATCATTCTTTAAGAGCGCTAACCATTGGCCTTGAGCTTGAAGAAGAAGAGGATGGCCCGAAGACAAAGGAGTCGCGACTGGTATGAGAGTAACATGCAAGTAACATGGGAGCAGGGGCGAAGTTAATCTGGGTTGCGGGGTTAGGGTTAAGTACATGGTAGCTAGAAAGTTCGGCCCGGGTCGCATGTCTCTGTGGTTGAAAATTCCACTTATAGTGCGACAGCGTGAGATAAACCCTGATATTCTCCTCTCTTTCGATGGATGGTCGGGACGCCGTCTTTGCAAACCATAGGCAATTTTCCGCCGCCGTTTTCGGGTGGTACTTTTTACCAGGTGAGGCCTCGCAGTGCTTTGTTTCTTTCCATTTTCATAGATTCATGGGGTACAGATATAACATAAAAGTGAGATCGTAGTCGCGAACTGTACTGGATTTCTCTTTTCCCCAGCGGCTGATTGGTATTACAATTTTACAAGCACTTCTTACCTTGATTTGCACCGTCCTTACTTTGCTAGTTCAAACACACGGAAACGACCCCGCCCGTCCTTTCTCTGTATCCCATACTGCAAAATCGCGTTTTCATTCGCATCCTCATCAGCCTCCACTCCGAAAACGTCATCCAAATCCTCATTCCTAGTCGCCCTGGCGATAGCTGAGAAGCCCAAATCCCCGACCTCTTTATTCTTGACTATACACGTCAACCCGGCCACACCACATACGGCCGTACACACCAGGGCGACCGCGTACGGTATCCACAGTCTGAGAGAGTGATATACCCACACCAGCTGGTCCCTCGCAACGGATGCTTCCACCATCGCCGTGTCTCCCTCTGAGCTTATCAACGCAATCGTCGCATTGATCAAGATTTCCTCTAGCGCGCGCCTCATATCCGGCAGGTTTGGACTAAATGTCCGGGCGGTTTCGTTCATCGAGAAGAGGTTACTTGTCAACACATTAGTCTCAGAGAACCATTGCTTGTCCCCGACACTCGTGAATGCTATCTGTCCGTCGAGCTGTTCACAGAGCCAGCCCATAATGACAGTGTAGCTCGCACGAGATGAGAGCCCCGCAGCCGGAGTGGTACCATTCTCGATCGCTGCACAGTCCGAAATGTGGTCGCTGATAGAGAAAGGGTCGTTATAGGAAATGACGCTTGGAGAGATTACCGCTGTGTTGTTGACAAAGGAGACTACGGCCCGTTGTGTTGCGTTGTAAAGAGCGCACTGAACACCCGCAACTGCGATGTCTTCATGGGGACTGTTGTACGTGCGCCATGCCATGGTAAAATTCCACCCACTGTCGCCTATTTGGGACGTAGCATTGTACACTGCAGTCTCCGTAGTGCCGTTCATACTCCGGAGGATTGCGGAAGGGTTAGAGGGGCCTGAAGAGTCACCATCGTCAAGTATGTCGCCCTGATCGATATCTGAACACTGTAGGGCCGGCGCGGCGTACTCAATAGTATAATTACACGCGCTCCCACAGTCCGCAGGCGCATTCCACCCAATGAGCATGTCAGATTGGAATGAGCGCGAAAGGACTCGTTCCCAGGATACGGTCACCGTATATGTACACGTAGTCATTGAACCCGTTGTCCAGCCATCTCCATTGGCGAAGGATATGGTTGGTACGGAGATGATGTCGGTCGTTGGAGACGCCGAGCCGACCTCGAGGGCGTTGGGTGCGAGGATGGATACGAGGGTTAGGGCCTGCACCAGTAAGGCCACGATGATAATAGGGAATATCTTCCAGGACCAGACGAGACAGAGAGTCTCGATAGGATCCGGTAATCCGAATAAATGGTTTAGTTGCTTGACGGTGAAGGGTCTGTGGCACAGGAACAGCCAAATCTGTCGTCATTGTAAGTTCGTCGGAATTGTCCCTGCGTTAAAGGAAAATAAACTCACGAGCTGCGTAAGGGATATAGTAACTGAGCCTGTGCAGAGCCATTGCACAAGCGTACTAAATGCGTTCGAGGAATTCTTGATCCAGAACTGCTCTTGGGCGTCACGTCCTTGCAGAAAGGCGAGGAAGAAGTGATGTATGCCTGCCGTGATCCCTGCACCTAATAACATTCCGATCATGCCCATGGGTGTGCCGCCAAATAGGATGGTCTTCGCCATCGGAGGAGGGGTAGGCATAGCGGCAGAGGGCGGGTCCAGCTCCGATTTGGATAATGATGACCGGTTTCTCATCCGCGAATGAGTGATCAGCTCCATCGTCTCTTCCTGGTCCTTTGTTTTGCTTCTGTTTAGGCGCATGTTGAGGGAATTGAGAGTGGCGGCACGCGTGCTTGGAGCATTTTCGTCAGCAGGATAGGTACCTCTTTATATGGGGTATATGATGTATGGGAACCAAACAAGTCCCTGTGTATCAGAGTACTAGGACGAGCGACCCTTAGCAATATAGATGCCTATCATCATGTCCGTTTGAGATTTCGGCCAGAAAACTGTGAGACGTAACATACGGCTGCCTTCAAACATTATGGAGTGACGTCCAGTGGGTCAGACGGTCAGGACATCAACAAGCTAAGAGATGTCTGTGGTAATTGAGGCGCTTAGCTAGGCTTCGAGGGACGGATCAGATGCGACTCACTGATAAGTCGTGACTATCATATCCGAGATCCGCGTTCGAGAGCATTAAGCGCTCTAAAGAACGGTGCCTGTGGCAACTATCCAAGTCCCGGGTAGTTTGAAGAAACCCGTCTCGCATTGAATTGAACGTCCTTGATTAACCTGTAATAGATCACTGCAACGTTGTTTGTCGGGAGCTATACAGCGGAATTGTTGAAAAGCAACCACCGCCGAGCGTGAAGATCTATCAAACGAACAAGGCTTCCCTGGGTTTCTGTCTGCCTGGGCCTTGCTGGACACTCAGCCGTTTCAACATGCATGAACCCACGAAGTACAGACCCGGCCAGAAGATGTTGTTCTGTGGAGTTGGATAATTCACGTTGAGGGAACATCGGGCGTCGGGGGGAAGCTTTATAACTTTACCCGACATCTGGAAATAACATCGGATTAGAGAATTCCCCTTGTACTATAATCCTGACGGTAGTCGGTCCTTGCCTTAGCAGTGTCGCATGACCCTTATATCAGAGTCAGTGCGGAAGACCGATCCATCGGTACACACAGAGCTAAGGAAGTCCTAGCTATAGTTTCCTCTAAGTTCCAGGGACTTATGAAAGTATGAGCGGTCGACTTTCCAGCAAGGAGATGGAAATCCGGTCATCCGACGCCGGGGCTAAAGCCTGAGAGAAGGTACTATGACGGTGTCGAAGTCTTTTCATCTCCGCTTCACCTCCGCTCCGATCAGCCACAGACGCGTCGTGTGGCATGACTCATTGCGTGTCAACGGCTTACCATGGTGACCCACCATCCTGTTATCCCTTCCTTGCGGCGTCGTACGAGCCACGGTTACTTGACACATTGTTCAAAATTCTGAGTCTGTTCACAGGTGCTCCTCCTTATAAGTTCCTGATCTGTTATAAACTGAACCGACTTTTGGCCGACTATGGTTAACTCGAACTACGTAAAAGACGTTCGCAGGTTCTGATGTAACAGATCCTCAAAATCTTTGGGATCAGACGAATTCACGAAATGACTCAGAGCGAAAATGAAATGGCGTTTAAGGATCTCAGAGGAGAGGTCAAAATACTGGACAGTGATTACTGGTAACTGGTTACATGGGGGATTGAACGCTTAGCCAACTGAAAAAATCCCAATACTCTGTGCCATGAGAATCAACTACCGCAAGGCTATGATGTACCCAAAATACCTTATTATACTCCTCTTATATAGCCCTTTCCCTTGCGGGAAGTGCAATGAGAGCCGGTACCGGGTCGACTGGAACGAATAGGAGGAAACAATTCGTAACTTTTCGAGGTCGCCTGGACCGGTGACCTAGTTCTGAACGTTCCTGCTTTGATACACAACCTTACGAACCTTGTGGGACGCCTCTTGATCCGATACAGCCACCACCTCAGAATTTCCCACGGTCCATTAGCACCGCTCGAAGGGAATCGAGGAGGCGTTTCGAGAATAGATACGCGTATATACTGCTTTTATCTTTACAACAAAAACAACAACAATACCTACAACATGTCCGAAGCTCCGGACCCGCCCGGGAACACCGGGAACAAGTAACGAGACGCGACTATACAAACGCGTGCAACGGAAGCAAAGCAGAAGCACACAGCAAAATTTGACACAGCAGCGGAAGGAATACTAAAAGAATATGGGAAAGTGGTAGAGATTGAAGGCACGACAGTAAGTGCCATATTCGATGCCATGGTTGTACTGCGACACATGGTCAAAACGGAGTTGAGACCAACGAAGCCGGTGTCTGTGAGGCAGCACCGCACTGTCAACAACATAGTCGACATGCTAGAAGCTTGGATGGATTTAAATGAATACAGGGCGAATCAGGACGCACTGGCAATGGCTAACCTGATGAATAACAACTTCAAAAGCCTGCAGGAAAGCTCCAATACACTGAAAACAGCGTCCGGGACCCACAACAACACCATCGAAGCTACGAACGAGCAACTACAAGAGCTGAAACGAAGTATAGGCACCCTCCAAACTCTTGTAGAGGATCTACGAACCTCCATACCACAACCAACACCCTCCCAACCCACATCCCAAACACGACCACTCTCTTATGCTGAGGCTACCAGCAAACCTAGCCCCTTCACAGACCCTCGCCATGCAGACATTGTAGCCAAAGCAAAACTTGCAGACTGGCGCATAATCGTCAAACCACAAACGGATACAGCGAAAGCCGAGATATCAAAGCTCACCGAGAAGGACCTCATTCGGAAGATGAATGAAGAACTAATGCTTGCAGCCATGAGCACCACAGACAACCCCTACGAAGTACCAGAGGAGCACAAGGCAGTAGGCGCACGCAAACTAGCCAACGGCGGTGTGGCATATACGTTCAATTCGGATGGGGCTGCAGCATGGCTGCACGAAGCGGGGTCACTCGACTGCATACAGCAGGCAGTGGGGGAAGGCACTGTAGTCAGCCTCCAGCTGAACAACACCATAGTTCCATTTGCACTGACTACAATTGACATTACAGACACCAATGCCTGGCGAGGCATAGAGGCGAGCAGTAACCTCGCTAATGGGACCATACACAGTGTACGATTCCTGAAGCCAGCAGAACATCATAATGAGGGGCAGCGCGAGGCCCATCTCATTATAGGATTCGACGCTCGAGAGCAAGCAAACAGAGCCATCCGTGAGGGGATCATCATCGAAGGAAAAGAACTTCAAGCTCGAAAGGAACTACCTGATGCGACAAGGTGCGTAAATTGCTCCATCCTACCATGCAATCATGATGCAAAAGACTGCCCCAATGCTACTAAATGCGGCCGGTGCACGGGCGGTCATGCAACCAGAGACTGTACAGTCACTGACCGCAAAAAGTTCCATTGTACTAACTGCAAGGTTAACGGTCATGGTGCCGTTGACTGAATCAACTGTCCTTCCTTTATTAGGGCCACCGACATCATACGCAGCCGCCATCCCGAGTCGCGATACAAATACTTCATTACTGAGGATCCCACGACGTGGATTACCAATGATGTACAAAAACGAGCTGAGACTGCGTGCCCTCAAAAAGCCGCAAGCAAAAACATCGGAAGGCCTGACACACAGAATGGGTCTACTACCGCATCTCTGGGGAGTGTCATGGTATCAAACCATCTGACTCGGGACCGACGGAATGGCAGCAGCATGAAACAAAGCAGGAACAAGAGGGCAAATACCAACCTAACTCCTATGGGTGCGGACAGATACCACCAATCATCCATCCACCAGTTCATGGCATCCAGCCAACGCCCATCAAGCACAATGTCCTCTCATGGAGAGACAGAAGCTGAGGATGGCGAGATCCTTGGGGGTGGAAATGATACTGAACCGAACAATGACCAACCGCCAGCCACCCCGTCTGTAGACTTATGAGTAACACACCAAATGACAACTCCGATGACCCAACGAAGCTCACATTATACCAACTCAATGTCAACAAATCCCTACTCACTCACTCATGCCTCATCAACCAGATACAACAGGACGACGATTTCATTCTCATACAAGAACCATACATCAGCAAGCAAGGGAAAACGAGAGCAACACAAGGATGGATAGCAGTGTACCCAACACAACATGACCAGGATCCTCTTCTGATGAGGGCTGTAACCCTCGTGAACAGATCTCTGTCTACTAACTCATGGTCTAGCATCCCTATGGACACACAGGACGTGGTAGCAATCAGCCTACGCACGCTGGCAGAAACAATAATCCTCATTAATGTCTACAGTGACGGACAGACCACGGCAACATGGAAGCTCATTGATGACATGCTACGGATGTATACAGCTCATTGACAAGATGAGTGAGGATTGCCGTATCGGACCATATGGGCTGGAGATTGGAATGCACATCACCCACTATGGGATGAACCCCATAACTCACATCTCTTTACAGATCAGGCTCTCCGTCGAGCAGAGCAGCTGTTGTCTCTTCTGGGACATCATAGGCTCAAAATGCCCTTGCCAGCATACATCCCCACATTACGTGCATTTTCAACCGGCAATTACACATGAGTTGACAATGTATTCTGCTCCGATGAACTTCTCACATCATTCATCAAATGCACAGTTGACCATGCTGCACAACCACCTCACACCGACCACTTCCCCATCATATCTATCATCGACATCACCCCTCCATGCAATGACTTCAAACCATGGCGAAACTTCCATAAGGTGGAATGGCCAAAATTCCGTGAAACACTGGAAACCAGGCTCGAAGATCTGCCTCCACCATGCGAAATTAGAACCAAGCAGCAGATGTACAATGCCCTCGATAGACTAGACACCGTAGTACAAGAAGTCATCAAGAAACATGTCCCTTGGACCAAGCCAAGCCCATACGTCAAACACTGGTGGACTGGAGAACTCTCAGTCCTACGGAAGAAACTACAACAAGTGCAGAAGAAGGTGTACAGCTTTCGGATGTTCGACGACCACCCTATACATGAAGAGAAGCGCAAACTACGCAACACATATGCGGAGGCAGTTGACTCAGCTGAGACAAAATGCTGGATGGAATGGTTGGAAAATGCGCAAAGCAATAGCATATGGGACATATGCAGCTTCATATCTCAACCAACATCCAATGGGGGGAGATCCAGAGTGCCAGAACTCGTTGTCAAGAGGGAAGGGTGACCCACATGGCGGGTGTGAGACAACAAAGAGAAGGGTAAGGTTTTTCAAAGTACATTCTTTCCTCCCAAACCTGCTATATCAGCGGTACCACGAGATGCACAATACCTGCCGCCAGCATGGGAGTTCTGTCTCATCACCGATGAGCAAATTGAGCGGGCATACATGTGAATGAAGCTGCTCAAGGCTACAAAGCCAGGAACAGTACCCAACTGTGTCCTGTCCCACTGTGCTGATCTTTTAGCTCCACATATAGGCCCAGTATACCGAGCTACATTCACACTCGAAGAGTATCCCGACATACTTAGTGACACCAACACGATAATACTACGCAAACCGGGAAAATCCGACTATGAAGATCCAAATGCATACCGACCAATAATCCTTTCAAATGGATGGGGAAGAGGATTCCATGCGACTATGAATCAAGACTTGGTAGCATGGTGCGAGTACAAGGGCCTCCTACCAGCATGCCATTTCGGCGGAAGGCCAGGGCATTGCACAACTGACTCGATCCACCTATTAGTTTCAACCGTAAAAGACACCTGGAGAAGAGGTGAAGTTGCTACCGTTCTATTCCTCGACATCAAAGGAGCCTTCCCCAGTGTTGACATAGACATGCTCATCCACGAGATGTTGACATTGGGTATACCAGTCCAGTACACGGAATGGCTCCGACGATGGCTTGGAGGTAGAAAAACGGTTCTAACCTTTGACGACTTCAAATCTATTGTAATTGAAGTGGCTAATGGGCTTGACCAAGGAGACCCACTTTCACAGATCCTATACATAATCTACAACTCAAGCGTTGTTCGACGCCTCCAGAAAGGGGAGGAAAGCTTCCTATTCATTGATGACAAAGTGATCCTTGTCTGGGGCAAGAATTTTGAAGACACCCACCAGCACATTAAGGAGGTTATGGAAAGGAAGGGCGGCATCCTCGAATGGGCACAAGATCACAATTGCGAATACGGTGTTGCTAAATTCCAGCTTGTCGACTTCACACCCAAGACACAAGAAGCACAGCCTCAGCTGGATGGAAGCAAAACATATCAAAGACGTGAACCCGTGAAGGGCCTTCCAATCCGCATCGGCCAGCACACAATCTGCCCAAAGCCTGTTGCGAAATTCCTGGGAGTTTACATTGATGCCGGGCTGTGCTGGAAGGAGCAGGGTGCTTCCGCTGTGAAGAAAGGTGATGATTGGATCGTACAGTTTCAACGACTAGCACGAATCAGCTCAGGTGTCTCCAGAGAGTGCATGAGACTGACTTACATTTCTATTGCAATTCCTCGTATATTGTATGCTACTGATGTGTTCTTAAATCCACAGAGAAGAATGAAGAAGAAACAGAAGGATGGTAAAAGCAGCATTCGGACGGTGAACTGCCTAGCAGCTATCCAAAGAAAAGCAGCCATTCTGATCACAGGAGCTATGCATACAACAGCGGCAGACGTGCTAGACATACACACCAACCTGCTCCCTATGCAGAGACAGGTGGAGGTATATAGGCACAGAGCATTAGCATGCATGGCATGCTTACCACATGAGCACCCGCTTCACAAAACAATACGGAAGGCAATGAAACGATATGTCAAGTGACACAGATCCCCAATCCATGAGATGGCAAGGGACTTCAAGGTATATCCAGACGAACTGGAGACTATCAAGGCAGTACGATTCCCTCCGCACTGGGAGTCAAAGGTAGAGGTAGAGGTAGCAGAATCCACGCAGGAGGCGATAGCCATGGAACGGACCGACAGGAGCGAAGTCAAGATGTACGGAGATGGATCAGGGATCGATGGAGGTATAGGAGCAGCAGCAGTTGTCTACAAAGGGGACAGAAGGGTGAAGACATTGTGAGTGAGAGTAGGAGAGGCGAAGGATCATGAGGTATACAATGGAGAAGGAATAGTTCTCTCACTATGCCTGGAGCCGCTACGAACCATGAGGAACATCGAAACGGCAACCATCAATCTCGACAACACTGCAGCAATCCAAGCAACGAGACTGGCACAGCCAGCGCCATCCCATCATATCCTCGACCTCTTCCATAAACGAGTTGACATGGTGCTACGCCGACACCCAAAAATGAGGATCAAGATTCGATGGGTTCCAGGACACCAAGGAATTGCAGGAAACGAGGCGGCAGATGTAGAAGCGAAAGCGGCAGCCCGAGGCGACGTGAGCGAGCTGCAAAATCTCCCTGCGCCGCTACGTAAACCGATACCTCACAACAAGACGTCGTTACTCCGGGAGTTCTACACTGAGCAGAAAAGAAAAGCTGACAGAGCTTGGAGAAAGTCGCCCCGCTTCTCCAAGTTCCGAACCATCGACCCAGCATCTGCTCAGAAAGCTGCACGCCGGTACAGGAAGCTGGCCACCTCCTTACCACGCAAAATCACCAGTATATTGGTGCAGCTTCGTACC
This sequence comes from Armillaria borealis, assembly GCA_030435635.1. Taxonomy (NCBI): domain Eukaryota; kingdom Fungi; phylum Basidiomycota; class Agaricomycetes; order Agaricales; family Physalacriaceae; genus Armillaria; species Armillaria borealis. Next base: position 130,410 of record JAUEPT010000085.1, on the reverse strand, counting down.
GGACACGTCGGGCTGAATCGCCATCTATTCAACATACGCCAAATCGAATCTCCTGCATGCCCGAAGTGCTTGCACCCCAACGAGTCGGTACACCACTATCTTATCCGATGCCCCGCATACCAAGCTGAACATGATATACTGCAATGTACTATGGGTGTCAGAGGTACAAGGATGACGGTCAAACACATACTGAACAGCCGGAAAGATATCCCGCACCTGATCCAATACCTTAACGACACTCGTCGATTTGAGACAACATTTGGAACCTTTCCAGATGTCGAGATAGAGGATGAAGAGGAAGAACAGTAACCTAAAGGAGGGAACAAGAGGTGATGAAAGGCAACAGACAAGAAAGGATGCCCATCCACTCCCGATACATGTTGCAGGAAAGCAGCAGTGGGATGGACGCGAGAACTTATCTCGCAATGGACACTGACGTGACCGCTAGTTGTGACATACCATATGCAGATTAAAAACGAAAAGTACAAGTAAGTAGCACGATCCAACCATACGTATACGTGTAGGATAGAGTACAAATAGTACAAACACGGAAACAAAAAAAAAAAAAATGAACCTTGTGGTACAGGTCAATGTCTTTGAAGCAACCTAAATTTATGAATTTGTACCTAGAGCTGAGTTTGTAAGTAAGGTTTCTTTCTCCATCAAGCTACATCCGCTTTGGAACATCCCTTTTTTCAGCCTCGAAGCCTGTAGAACACGACTTTAACACGTGTACCGCTTCGCGCGCGTGGCCTCGAAGACGGATGAGCTCTCCTCCACCAGCCATCAAGGAGACTTGTGACGGTCCGAATAATGTGTTTTCCCAACGGTACGTACCTGCTTAAGTCTCCGCTGAATTTTCTTTCTTACGTTGCCATATCTGCGGTGTACGACGCTTAATTCTCAAGACGATAACGTGTTAACTTCATTGATCAGAAACAATCCCCCTAGGAAGGCAACAACTGACTTGTGAATCTGTCAGAGTCTTTTTCAAATACATCGGATCGATCTTAGTATAAAACCCTGCAGCGCCTGTATATAATACGCAAATAGCCGGGCGCGTCATAGAGAAATCATGTATCTACTCGATACGAAGGAGTGAGGATAGAGATACTAATTACCTCGGTGGGAAACCTTTCACTAATAATCTAATTCTTACAGAAAACCTTGAAAACCTTATCTGACTTTGCGCCGATCGCTTCGTAATACTGTTCGATGCACACCTTCGAGGAGGCCTATATGTACTCGCATTGAGGACCATGTCATGAGATACATATGAAGCAAACACACACCAGAGCAGCAGGAAAGAATTTACTATCAAATATGTACCTGTCGCTCACAAGGGTCTTGAGAAGGAGACAAATGTCTGCGGTAAGGCCGACGGTCTTGAAGTCATCCTTACGTGCAGCCAGACCATCCCAGAATCCACCGGCAATGGGCAAACTGTGGTTTAAGGTATCGCACACCCACTTTCCATTGAGATGGTCCTATATGAACATCTTCAGAAGTAGACGTGTCTATGTTGCGCGAGAGCATACTGGGATGAGCACCACAGCGTCCTTCATTTCCCTCTCTAGGGCATTTATGCCGTCCATAACGGCCTTGAGTAGACATATAATGACAAACTGGGTGGTAAACAGGCGTTATGACGTACCGTAGCATGGGGAACATCGACGTTGTGGAAAAGGCGCAGAGAGCTCCGCGTATGTTATCGAATGTACCATCCATGGCATCGAAAGCATCCTGAAGCGCATTTCCATCACCAAGACCTTCGGCAATAGTAAAAGCGATGAGTGAAAGGAGAGATAGAGAGCGAAAGAACATTGTGCTTAGGATGAGCGTCGTCTTTGAAGGTATTTATGACTGCTCGGTGAATGAAATTCCCAAGCAGAGAAGAATTCCAGAGAAGTCACGAGTCCGATGTTCATTTATGTGTAGTCGTTCGTAGAAGTAGTGTCCAATGACCAGGTAACATAATTATAAGCATCCGAAAGAGATCCACCATCATCAACTTCAGTCCATGTCGGGCGAAGGACGAAGAAAGTTCGTGCCGAGATAGAAGAGTCCAAGAAATCAATGGCGGAAACGCCAGTCGGAATTAACGACGTTCACTGCGACAGGATCTGATACACTTGAATCAAGCAAGGTCTCTTTTCCAAGAGGACCTGGATAGCCCACCGCCGAGTTTGAGAAAAACAGCCGCATCTTCACTCATTCTGTCGTTGTCTTTCAAGGCGAAGATCAACTTTGAACATGCTTTTGCAAGAAAACGGCATTTCTACCGTATTACTGAGCCTAGACACAACTGATGGAACACAATCCGGCTGGAGTTCTGGACTGGAGGTAAGCCACAAGCATACATGGACAGATCGATGTACCTTGGTGTAAGAAAGGTTATACACAACGACGAGCTTTGTACTGCGTCGAAGCCAAGGTTATGGACGACCTTGGTTGTTTGAACATCGGCCTCGGAGTTACTGACACTGCAGAAGACGTACAGCATAGAAAGAAGTGCCGTTGTGGTAGTACGAGTTGCCGTGCTCGTAGACTCGACGTCTCGGGCCGGTTGACTCGTACTTCCTTTTTAGGTTTGCTACGTGTCTTTCTTCTTCTCTACCGTCATCTCTCCAGTTATTACTTCGTTTTCTCTTTACAGACTCTTATCTCCTCTCAGCGCGACCCCACCTAGCTCTAGGACCAATGAGAGCATGTTCAGACAACTCCTCCCTTTGAGCAACAAGGCTCGAGATCAAGACATCAACGTTGAGGTAGCTCACCTCGCAAGCCAATGAGCTATTTCGAGGACTGGTGGAAGGATTACTTGGGGTATGGGTCGTATGAACGCTGTAGAGATATATGGGTTCGTTATCATCATTTGAATTCCGTTTCTTACCTTCTCTTTTACTTCACCATTACTCCCCTCCCTACCCCATCTGATGCGAAAGACCAAGGCCGACAGCGGACAAAATCTGACTCGGAACGCGCTGGGAATCGAGATGCAACGACGTGGGACATCGTTTGCATGCTGAACGGGGCAGCAGGCTCTTCCTATGCCGTAGTTGCGCGTTTCCCGGTCTATTTTGCTCCTGCTCGAGGACAAGGTCTGTAGCTGAGATATTCTCTTTCATCTGACGTCTTTTATTTTAGAATATAGTACATATACGACTTTACTATCGTCTATGGGCTCTGGCGACGCACGAGCACGCGTACGGCCACCCCCTCTTTCGTTATCTGTGCCTGTACGAAGAAATTTGATTTTACCTTTCTTTCCTTCTTTCTCCGAGCACTGAGCCATCGAGCGAGCACATGAGCCTTCAGATTTGAGCCCAGTAAGTGGTCTCCTTGTTCTTAGTACTGATTTACTATCTAGATACAATTCGTACCAACAAAAACCTCAAAACTCGCCCACACTCAGCCGATTCACTAGCGACTCACGACCTCGCACAACCGTCTACGTCCGCATCGACGTATACTGCGACACCGTGTAGCATGGAGTGTCAGCTACAAGCTCAATCATAGTGACAGGCTCAGAGATAATACCCCCAGTCGGCAAGTCATGGAGGAGTGGGAGAGCACATCAGTATAACGTGGCACTACTTTCCTGATTGGCAGCGCTGTCCGGGATACGAAGAACAAATATATTACCAAAGGCTACGTATGATCTACATGCGCATCATTTAACGTGAATATAATAACCAGGCTAACTTACCGTGATGAATTTAGTTTCATCGTCTCCATACAAAATTATACATATAGGAGATCAATCATGACTGCATATCCTGAGCGACGGGGCCGCAGTGACGCAGTCGCAGCATCAAGATCAAGGTCCCGAATTTTGCCAGTCCCGACATTATACTCACGGTCCTTTTCACAAGATAAAAGTTCCATTGAAATGTAGTCCTTGAAGACCAAAGTTCTGCCGTAGATTCTATTCATGCTAGTAAGCAACAACAGGCCACGAGATATTGCCAGCAGACGCACTAGTTGTGAACCATCCAGCGTCTCTCCATTCTTTCTCTCGTCTAGCTCATGCAGAAGAGATGGACCTACACGATATAGAGCAAAATAGTCCATCGAAGACTCGGTGCCCAGGTCGATGTAAAGGGCGGAAAAAGGCGGAACACCGCTTTCAGCATCGTGATCGGGATTCGGAACTTGGACCGGTCGTCCCTCCCTTAAAGTACTTATTGGAAAGTATTGTCCACCTCATTGCATGCTGGAAGATTTGGGAACAAGAGACGAAGAATTGCGTTTGGTACAAATTCTGGCAAGATATCTAGATTAAGTATCAGAAGTTTACTCATCTTGCAATCATTCTGTTCCTCAGCATGGTCGTTTTATTTGCAGACAAGTGCAGTCGGGCAGGTCGGTAAATCCTCGTTCTCTCCATGAGCGGGCAATCCTTCTGGAAGCGAAGAACGTCAGAGAGGAAACGAATCAACTATGCATGCTTACTTCCTTTAAATCCATCCAAATTTTGAGCAAACGCGAGCACGGATAGAGCACGAAGGAATCAAAGCAATCTTCAGGCGACAGTCCTTGTTCTACAAGAGATCGTCCTTCCTAAGTATTTTGGATTGCTGCGAGTGCAAAGGACTCCAGGTGCAAGCAGCATTGCTATGGCTGAAGGTATTCTGGGGAGCGTAACAAATTGCTTTGAGTCAAAGCAGAATACTAGTCGCAAGAGAACAAAGGTGTCCGACTTGTCACTTGAGATCCCAGCTGTTGATGGTGGGGATCGAACACCCAGAGTAAAAAACCGTTACCAGATGGAACTCTATAGGACAGAGTCGAAAGCCACTAAACCACACGATCTCTTCCTGGAGAAATGGTTTTCTTAGTCCGCTGTAATGCTAATGTCACGTAAACCATGCTCTTACCCATCTCCCACAAGGTTACCTTCAAAAAATCGAAAATCTTTGAATCGGTCGCAACTACAACCGTGACTGACTCTTGCATTAGTGTACTCGCTGGAACGTAGAGCTACTATGTCTGACGAAAACCGGTCTCCTGAGGCGATATCGAATCGTGGTTGAATATAACCGGCGCTAGTCTCTGGGGAGATACAAATAGATAACGGATGTAACGTCTCTGGACAACGTTTGTCCTTGCAACACATTAGTAAGAAACCATCCGGCATGTCCCCGTTCAAGGGCGGACAGGTGGAACGGCGCTTTCCGAGTCAGCATAGTGATAGTAATTCGACCAAAAGAGAGCAAACGTTTGTGGACTTGATATTGAAACTGTACAATGTCGACATCGGGGATGGAACGCTGAGAGCGAAAAAAAAAATCCAGATTGTACCAAACTTTTGAACAGGTTCGAAAGCCGCTAAGCTACACGAGCTGTGTACTCGATGGAAGCCTGAAGGTATAGCTAGGTTTGACGAAACACATCATATCCTGGGGCAATTATTTGAGCGCGACTCTCTTCACGGCGAATAACCCATTCATCCTGATAGTGCGCCCCAGCAGCTTTCGTATTTGCGATTAACTAATGGAATACGGTTTGAACCTTTCGGCATTGCCACTTTGGGGGTAATCCATCAATACATCTCTGGGAAGTTGCATGGTTACGTTTCATACGATGAAAAACATCCAAGAAATACTGTACCGCTGTCACATAGCCATTCACGTTGTCCATGCCTGTGGCACAAACGATGGGAATGAGACCACATCGAGAAGACAAAGGAAATCGATGAGCGTGTCGCGGACCAGTTGACCGTGGCAGATATGACATAATATTTCGTCAGAGAAAACAGTGATAAGTACTGAAGAGAGGGATGAACTGAAGTCCCCCTAAAAGCTCCTTGGCTAGACTAGCGACGACGATGCAGATGTCCTGGAAAACACACAGTTCATCAGAGAATGGGACGTCGAGAAATAGGAGAGAGAACTAACCATAGCATAAGCAAAAGTGGTATTTGCGGCAAAGGCACTAGACATTTTTAAGATGGCTGAATGATTTTGACACGTCGTTAAAAGCCATGTCGAGAGCGGTGACATTGCAATGGTCAATGAGAGAGTTGGCGGCGGCAGGGACAAGAAGGAGCGGGAAGAAATGCGAGAGCGTTTGTGTGTTTATCTGGAAGGACTGAAGCTATGGCTGGATGTATTTTCTGTGGTTGTGGGAACCAGGGCTTATGCAGTTGATATCTTCAGAACCAATATTCTGAAAGTAATTCGCCATCTGTCGGACAGCTTGAATTCCTGCAGGGAACCAGACGACAAGTTCGTGAAATGCCATTGACCAACATAGATACGGAAAACAATACCTCATGACGTGGCCATTTGGTGAGAAGGTGTCTACATAGGATCGCCACTCATTTGAAGCATCGTAAGTGGTCCGTCCCTCTCACAACGTTAGGCCTTTAGGAATGGGCATAATACGATAAGACTGGCAGGACTACCAACGTACCCAGCAGGCGCCGAGCTTTTAATCAACCCCTTGTTCAGTCGATTCACCATTCAATGTAACTCGTGACGCGACGTGACCTCGGAGCTAGAAGCCCGCCCAAAGACCCGGGAGCATGGAAATGCAGCTCATCTGCTGAGGTTCCGAAAGTGATTCGCCATCACGCGCTACACGTCGAACAGCTAGAATTCCTCGAGGTAAGGAGCCAGATGAAGCTCTTCGTATGCAGAGCCTTTCCGTGCGTGTCCATTAAAAACGAGGAGACAGCGGCCGTGGTCACTGCTGAGGTCGTCGACGTGGAAAGAGGGTCCGACAATCCTGCCGCTTTCGGCATAGAGAGCGGAACTCGGACCTTCGAACCGGGAGAGATTTCATGACTTTACAGGTTTCCCTCATACCATCGACGCCTATACTGACAATACCACAAATGAGACACACAAAGTACTAGTCAACCACAATCTTATGGTTCTTATCTTCGTTTATTCATACGCAGCCCACAGGCGCTCAGTGTAGGCTAAGTATCATGGACGACTTGTTCATGACTGTTCATTAGACTCGGAATGAAGAATCGCAACACAGATTATAACAGTCCTGACTGTGATTATTAATACTTAGCTAGACCCCTCGAGCTCAGGATAGCATCGGGATCGCAGTATACGTTGAATGAAAGGTTATTTGAATTGTACCGATCATCAGACTACACAAACTTGTAATCATTGAACGGTGAACATATATTTAATCAGAGACGGAAAGCGATAATTGAGAGGTTCAAAGAAGTAAGTCGTTTGTACTAAATTTCTACGCCAGAAACCTTCGAGTTGCCGCCCGAACCGACGGTGACACAGTACGAGGCTTTAACCTGTGCCATCTCTGCTAAAACCTCGTCCCTCATCTCTCCAAGTTGGTCCTTATATTCATCCTGTGTACGACCATGATCAGTTCCACACCGCTCTTACAGCCATGAATATACATACCGCGCCACAGGTATAGACCTCATCCATGAAAGCGGTCGTGCTCGTAATGATCGCTTCGATGGCGACACAAAATTGACCTTCAAAATCAACTTCTTCGATGGCGCTCTTCAATTCCAAGACCAAGATGAAGAGGGGCTTTATGAAGTTATTTAATAAGTTCTCCAATGCGTTCACCAAGATTTGGGTGTCGTCCCTCGACACGACGGCGCCCTGAGTCGGGGTTCGTCAGACCAAAGACGTATTTTGCAGATGGGGAGAGCAACATACCGGGCAGTCATTCGTTGCAGATACAATTTGCAAATCAAGTCTGATTCCTATGTTCATAATAGTCTGACTCATACCGTCAGAAAGAAAGGAGGGGGTCCAAGTTGAATAGGAAACGTACTGTAGCCGAATCCTTGGTAGGCATCGATTGAAAGACCTTGCAAGCATTTTCCATGGAGGTGACTGTTATAGTCATGTTGTTGATATCATTACGAACAGGGTCGACGACACTGCTACGACCCACAAAGGAGTTTGCCGTAACAAGAGACACGAGGGGAAGAAGTGCGAGAATGCGAAAGAACATTTCGAGCTTTGATTTGTACGACTACGGTGGGTGCCGTTGTTGAGCGAATGAAGGCATATCTCGAGTCATTTTATACCATTCAGTACGCAGATACTCCGCGGAAAGGAGCATTTCAGAGTCGGCCACACAGTAAGTGGTAATGGACCTGCAATCATTTGGACTGTCAGATGAGGAGTAATAAGCTAGACAGGAAGGCCGAAATAAGTGATGCTCACCACTCTATTACGAATATTACTTTTAGACTCGATTGAATCGCAGGATTTATATTGCTCGGATGACATCAGTGAGCGATGAGCGATGACCTCCCGACAATCGACGCTATAATTGAATGGACGAGGACCCATCGACGACGCGTATGCACGACCGTATGGAGTTGACATCGTCGGTCACTGTTAATATTCTGAGAGTGATACTCCATCCGGCTCCACTAGATAACGGATAGCTTCAATTTTGGACAGTAGACAGGCTGAATGACGGTTCCTAATAAGCTGTCGAGTTACCGCTTAGGAAAACGAAGAACCATTGAATATCGAACAAGTTAGAACCGGTACTTGTCTGAGTTGCCGGCGTAGTATGCGAACGAGTCGGATACGATGACTCCGGTGCGTTCTGGAATTGAGAAAGGACATAGATGACCAGACAGACACTAAGAAATTGTTCGTTGGTCAAATCAATTTCAGAACGCGTCTTTGTGCTGACACTTAGTGTACAGATAAGCCCAGATTAGGACACATAGTCAAGAGATGTTTTTCCTCCCCATTGTTACATCCAAAAATGATGCTCTATCGTGTAGAGTATTGGTAAGAACTGCAAGGACTACATAAGAGTGTCGGTAAGGAGTCAGGACGCTCCTCAAACAGAAGTACAGTCTTCACAATGATGAGCTGGCTCTGCTAAATCCTTCAATCAGAAGAGAATCAATTATAGCAGCGTCAATAAGGTAGACCGCAACGGGACATGCAAAATGGGCCTTTGCTCTACTGAGGAAAGCAGTCACGGTGAAGTAGGGACCTTCATTGTTGAAGCGCTGCCGAGGTAAGGAGCAGAGCTAGTTGATAGCTGGCCCTGAGTAAAGCTGCAGTGGCAAGTGTAAGAGGCACATCGCAGAAGATCTCAGAGGCAAGTTCAACTCCGAATCGAAAGAAAGGTGGAAAGCCTTTGCGGTCGTCAGAGCCAAATCCGGAAGTTACCGACTGCAACCAGGGGTATCGCGGGCCGAAGCTTTTTCTCGCTTACCGCCGTACGCGATTGAATCTGACATTTTCTTCAGAACTATCAGCGTAGCACCTACGACGAGTATCAAACGAGATATGACGGATCGTACTATCAGCCTCGATAACTGACCCGGCACTGCAACATAAAAACCAACCTTGAACGTGCTACCAAAGCAATTTGGAAGGCGGCATCTGAATACCGAATCAGTTTCACCTCGAACGACGTGATTCTCTGTGCTGGTTTGATGTATCTTTGGGGTATTTTGGTATACCGCCTTTAGCCAGACACGGAGCGATCGTTGTATGTTTTCAGATTATCCTTTTTCTGTGGTACAGTTCTAGTCTTAGCATTCCATAATTTGGCGATTACTGCAGCTCTACAGAAGAATAAGTAGAGGGGTTGCCTACCTCAATACAAACGTTTCATTATTTCTTGGCTCGCTCTCAGCCTCGCCTTTCTCCGTGCGGTTTTCCGGCGCTCGCGTCGTATCGCTTCTTGAATGCAACCATGATCTGTACAATGAAAAGCTCGCAACTACCGGAGCTCGGCTCCTCTAACTGTTAGCTTACTTCGAGTACAGTAAGCAGGAAGGCTAGCCCTGTCCTAACTGCTCAGGTTGAAAATAGGTTGGATCTTTTCGGCGCATGGATTGACGTTCAGGACTTTCGACGTCTTTGATTGTTTACACTGTCACTGGCCGTCCATGAATCGAATTTTATCAATGTTATTGTTAAGCCTCCCCAGGGTACCTATCTCAATTTCATAATTAGACTCGCTGTGCGGCCCGGACCTGCCGGCCAAGCTTCACGTGAAACGCCCACCATCGATAGCCACTCATCTTCCCAAAAGCCATCGGTGCGCTCATTATATCCACTGTCCTCCAGCGTACTGAAACAGCTGACAGTTGCCATGGACCCATCGTCTGTGCTTCCCGTAGAACTCCTCTCAAAGATCTTTCGCCACTACCTCACCGATCGCGAGATCCCTGCCCAGTCGTTCGATTTCTCCGATGGACTCTGGGTCCTTGGGAAAGTCAGTAGTGCATGGAGAACTCCGGCCAATTCATCTCAATCACTGTGGTCCACTATAACCATCACCGAGGCATTTCCTACCCGCGACTTCCGAAAGGACACCCTGCCACTCTCAGATCGGAGCCTAGTATCACGGAAGAAATGCCAGCAAATTCAGGAAAGAAATTCTCACCGAGATCCTCAGGCGCTCCGGAGGTTGTCCTCTCACCATATCTATATCATTCCCTCTCAGTATGCGACGTGGCGAGAACGTCCCCACTTCTGACTATCAGCTTCTCTGCGCCATTCTCGCTGCGCACTGTCATCGGTGGCAGTCTGTGGAACTTACAGGCTATCCTTACCTTCTGAATGATTTCGTATATACTCCCTCTTTTCGTCTTCAATCGTTGCGGAAACTGCATGCGATGGTACTAGACAAGGCTGTCCTGGGTCAGGTTGCCCGTCTCTGTCCAGGCCTGGTGGAATTAGTAACGGGCGCTTCGGAAGGCGAGTACACTCTCGCGAGGATCGAGATGCCTGCGCTCGAACACCTTGAAGTGTCAGGGGACACTCATGCGCTTGATTGCATCTCTGTGCCAAACCTAAAATCGTTAAAGATCAAAAGTGATCCGTTCGCCAATATACATTCTGACTACGTTGGATCTTCTCTCTTGGAATTTCTCCGTCATTCAAAATCTTCAGTGCGCGCAATGGATATCAACTGGCGTGGCACCCACGATGACCTAGTCACCATTCTGTCCCTTACGCTGTCACTCGCATCTCTTGAATGCCGTGTACCTTTCACCCAAGCTTTCTTTTGAGGAGCTGAAATCCCCATCTTCACTGATTCCTCATCTGCATACGCTCACCCTGCAGTTTCCCTACATCATTCATTTCCCCCACGTCAAATTCATTCTTGGCATGGTCGAGTCGAGGCTCGCGGGCGGCATTTTGAAGTGCATAAGGATTCTCCCAATAGGCAGGACCTCCATCAAAATGTTCGATGAGCGACTGGCCGCCATCAGTGCCCCACCCGATGTCACGGTTTGGCTCGAGGACAGCAGCGGATCGATTTTGGAACATTTCTTTGGTCCGGTAGCTGGAGAGGATTACGATGGCGCTATTTATATGCACCGAGTTTATAGCGGTTTGGTGACTGAAGACGATCTTCCATGAGAACGACCTTGATGCGTTTACTGAGTAAGCGATCCCTGTATTCGGGAATGATGATGTCACTGACGCGTATACATTTAGGTGCATGATACGAGCTTCTTTTCTCGAGTTATGGATACATACTTCGCTGTAACCACCAATAGATCATTTGCTACTTCGATACGGTGATTGTCCATAATGCTTCCTGCCTTCAAGGCTGGACTGAAAGGAGGAAAATTGCCCATGTGGGCTTGTATTGTTTCTCAATTGTGAAAGCATGTTCTATAGGAGAGAAAGCCGAAAAATTGAACGTCAGGCCCGAGCCTGAATCAGAACTAGCAATGCCTTGAGTCAGTATGCCTGTCAGGAGATCCAGCGTCGTACTCAGGAAGCCTTTCAGCAGTACTGGACCAACGGGCCAGCGAGCCAATCTTGCAGCGAACAATAAGGAGGTCGATCATGATTCATGACTGCACTGTGCGCAAGGCAAAACAGTAAACAATAAAAAAGTAAGCATATGTAGCCATGCCATCAATACGCCGAAGGGGAGTCGAACCCCTACCACTTGCTCGTAGTAGAAAGTTCACAACAAGACAACATGGAAGGCAAGCATGATAACCGTTTCACCATCGGCATAACATCTCGTTTCTTTGCCTCCGTCACAGGTACCTTGCTTTAAGTGTATTACATGGATCTTATAAATCTAGAGAATGCTTTCCGTCTTTGTGATACAGGAAGCAGCGAACAGAAACTGCCCATATGAGCGAGTTCTGGATGGCTGGAATCGGCGAAGGATACGTGTGTTGGCTCTCTGGATGAAATACAAGTAAGAAAGTGCTCGAGACGAGAAGAGAAGGTTCTCCATACTATTTGATACTGAATTCCGAATGGTATCATTGGTATGGCATCCACAGTCGAACTCGGATCGTTCCAATCGGTCGAGAAGGCAAAGCTTAGACATGACCAGCTGGAAACCAGAAGAATGATTATCTTCATTGACCAATCATTGACACTAGGCAAAGTCGCTCTTTCGGTGCCCCTTGTAACGACTAGAATGAATTGTTAACGATCATCCGATGCACAGAATCAAACTAGCCCACGCGGCCCACCCGAAAAACTGCAGTCTTATTGAAAACCGGGGACGAGCTACCGCACAGTCGCTGGATTGACTTCCAACCAATCAGATGATGACTACGAGTTCGGGTGTTTCAGAACGTTCGTGAACCCGGGGATACTGATGAAACCGAGCGTTGAACAGCTCGTGGCTCCATAATATGTCGGCTGCGAAAGACGTACATCAACCCAGAGTTGTGGAACCCATAGCATAACAATGTCCCAGATAGTCATCCCTACTTTTTGATATCCGGGGCTCATCTGACTTTGCACCAATTTTCGTGCTCTTTGTCTCCGGATATCGGGGATGGTGTTGGATCGAAAATAATGTATAGCCGCAGATGGCTTGGTGCTGGGGAAGCCGACTAAGTATTTGCATCCAGACAAGCTATTGGAATGGAGTGTCATTCAAAGATTAACGGCACAAATGTAGCACGTACAAGATAATGTCGGGCTCGCATCAACAAATTGAGGGAGCACGTACTATAATTCGTGGAGAGTCTAGAATACCTTGCAAGCGAACAGAGCAATGGGACAGTAGTTAATTCAAGGATCTTTTCTTGCTCGAACCGGATCCTGAGAGCTAAACTGAAGCAAGGAGCGAAAGAATCGAGGGAAGAGTCAAGACTCAATAGGCGTCGAATTCGGCGATTCGTCGGAATTACATATTCCACATCGCTACGCGATACATTATTTTAACCCACTGGCATGCCCAAATATCAATGGAAAGTCTAAAAGGTGAGCAGATCTATGCAAGGCAATGAGCACGCCAGGGACAACCGAAGATAAAGACGACGTACTGGGTGTCCCAATTACGAGATGGTCTCAGACGAATGACCAGGTCCTAACTCTCGTCGCAGGATTCATTGTTCAGTCACCAGGATGGATGTCGATGAGTATTCCAAAGACTTGCCGGAACCTTCCATCCATCTAGGAGAAGTCGACCGAAAGCCTCGTGCAATGCAGGCAAGACGGAGCAATGGAGTCTCTTCGACGCAGAGGTCGCCAATTCGATAGGATCAACGACTATGGCGAGTTCTTGCCCAGTAATCCTGTTACCGGACCAAGGGTTTCAGATTTGGTTCTTTCTGAGGAACGACGAATGCTAACGCATAACGACCCGTCACGCGTCAGATCTGAAGGAATTAATTTAGACCTAGCTTACAGTACTCATGACACGGTACCTTTGGCAGGCTTGAAAGCTGCATGGAGTGGAAGAAAACAAGGGATGTATGCTACCAAACCATCAGCTCGCGAACCCCAAAAGCTGACAATTGACCTACTTCATGATTACAGAACCTAGAATGTCCACTCCTGACTCCCAATGATTTCAGCCCGAAGGAAACTTGACGGAAATTGTTCACAGAGCTGAAAACGTTTCCTTAGACGCATTTCTGTCTGTTGGAAATCAGATTTTGGCGGGGAGAATTCTGTTTCTGGCCAGACGGAAACTGTATAAGGAAATTTTTTCAGTGCCACTACGCATTTCCTTTGTGCAGAAACTCAGGCATGTCAGGAGTGGTCCCGGAAAATGGACGGCCGGACTAAACATCTTTCGCCAAGAGTACATCCGAAACGGTCTTCAGGTCTGTTCGGTACAAGGCTGGTGAAAAGGGCTGGCTATATGCGCATTGGTATTGTCTAGAATTTGACGAGAAAGTCGACGGCACTAAAGACGATGGTGATCAGGTAGTACGACGGACTGCACCTCGTCTGTCATGTTCATGGGTCCGCCTGGTGCATTTGCATATGAGCCGAGTACTGATGACGGCGTCAGATCAAAAGCGCGTCGGGTTTCTAAGGTCTTCGTCTTTGTTGTCGAGTAGTTGGGATAAGAAATTTCACTCACGTGTCAGCTTTCGAAAGGCTTGGATAGGATATTAGAAGGAAAGCTTTCGCAGACTGGAAGGGTACGTACCCCGGATTGTCTGAACCGACTCGCGAGGATGTCTCGAAATCAAATCAGGCATGGCATTCGCTGAGCGACTTGCAGTCATCGTTCCATTAGAGTTCGCCGGTCAGACCATCGCTATGATGACCTGCAACCTAGCCTGGATGCATGGATAACTGCTAATGAAAATTTTGTCAATCTCAAACGCTGACTATATGGGACATGCACGCACCGCATATGCGTCCAAGTCCGAGATATTCGTCCTGGGCCTGAGGCCTAACCGACTGCTCACACTGCATATCCTAGCATATGTCCGTCTTCCTCTCGTGAATCACCTTGCTTCACACTTGGGGTCCATCCATACCTAGCGCTTATCTCTAGCATGGTCATGCAATTTTATTTAGCGCTGCCGGATAAAGATTGACGACATAAGAAAGGAGAAGTTAGAACAAACGTCTGGAGCGTACCTCAAAATCAATCTTGGCTAAGTCCGATGGATGGAGAAAAGGACGATGATGGTGGATAACAAGCATATCCGGTCCGATTTATACCGGATCAACGCGCGTGATGCCGACGCGTCAAAAACACGTCTTTATAAATAGCTAACTTTCACGCAGCCTTTACCTTCAATTTTAATCGCTGCTTTTTTTTTTGTCAAACATGAGTTCGAGTCCCACGAGTGACATGCGCCGACTGAGCTAATGAAGGACGAGACTTGAGCTTGAGAGCCGAACGACAAATGGGGATCGAACACCCAAAGCAAAAAAACCGTTATCAGATGGAGTTCTATAGGACAGAATCGAAATCCACTAAGCCACACGATATCTTCCTAGAGAAATAACCCTCTTGATCCGCTGTAATGCTACTGGCACGTAAATCATGCTCTAACCCATCTCCAAATTGCTCACCTTCAAAAAATGGAAAACGGCGGTACTATCAGCACAAAAATACATCCAGTTGAGAAAAGAAATAACACCTTGTTGGAGGCAAAATAAGTACAAGTTTATCGATATCTGGACAACTATCACTAGGCTCGCCTTTCCCCATTGATATGGACGAGGTACCCGGAGGTAACGACAGCCAGATAGGATGTGGCTGTGATGTGCAATGACTCGTAGAGGAGCATGACCACGGGTGGAACCATCTTTGAAAAGTCCAAATTTAGTCCACATGGATGTAGCATTTAGTTTAGCGGCGGGGGCTGCATTGTGTTAGACCATCAATCGTTTTGGGTCAGTTCGATCCCCGTCAAGGGGCATAAGCACGTTGACCTCAAGACACAGTCTAGAGGTGGCGACAGAAAAATTTAAAAATTCGATGTATGTCGAAGTCTAGACAACGATTAGATGAGAGCTAAGTTAGCTGTGGATACCTGTCTAACGCCATCTAAACGAGCAAGACGAGTTCAGGGATGGGATAACGTTTACCATTTATGATGAGTGCTCAGGCCTAAGGAATAGCTGAAGTCAGAACGATGGATCAACTTCAAGTTTGCTAACTCAAAGCAGAAAAGAGTACAAAAAGACTCAGGTTTCATGACTGATATGCTGAAGGGGGATCGAACCCGTTTGGTTTGCCAGTAAGCGATATAGGAAGGTAACTGTTGTACCATTGTCGTTCCAAGCATTGGCTGATCTAATGAATTAAGATGTCGGTGGCTCAGATTAATCACAAAGTCATGCATTGATAACAAATCGATAATTAACCTACCAGGTCATCTTCAAGAATGGTATTCCCCACAGATTCAATTGGGCAATACTTACTTACAGATTAAGAGTACCAGATTCCTTCAGCTCGATGTCCTGGTTCCCGCTTTCAGTGCTGTAACTTTCTGTGTGTCATACGCTGCGTGGCAGCCCGTACACAGTGCGTGTTTCACGAAGCCAGTATTTTACCCCCCACCCATCATGAATGTGTGAAAGCTGTACCCTGGCTTCGGGGGAGCGGAGCGGTACTTGGATGAGGTATATTCTCACGACATGTTCCTATCTGCTCCTTCAGAACAGTCCTGTTGCCCATTGCCAATGCGAGTGATAAGAATACAAGTCCTGTGGCAAAAGAGTGCATGATTCCGAGATAAGCCGTGAAGATCGCATGCGGGACTTCTGCAATGAGTTTAAATCTATTCGCCTAACAGTGGAAGGGTGTTTCGGTAATGTATCCCCCTCGACGTATTGAGAAGAACGGCGAAACGAGTACGGCACTTGAGTAATGGCTGAGTGTCTACTCCAAGGTCGACGATTCCGTTTTTTTTCGCAGGTTCGATCCTTGAGGGCTTCCTTTTTGACTGGGGTATGCACGGGATCGGAAGTTCGACACGGAAAACAAACACCTGGGTGTGGTAACCGGAAGGTATTTGCGCATATCCCGACCTCGACGACAGATGGAACACTGCCAACCTAGATAGAGGTTAGACTGCGAAGGAGAAGACGGCGAGGGTAGGGACAAGGCGGACAGCGGTTGGTATTTGGCACGCCAGATACATGGGTATATCTGGTGGCAACAGGCCCACATGTACGCAGTGAAGTGGGACAAACTACAAGACTTTGCTCAATGGCTTAGTCGTGTTGCCTGTGTGTCTTCGCGATGAACACAGCAGAATCCTTTACAGGCTACAGGCAAAGATGTCGCACGGTGTCGGGCTGCTTATACAAGACAGCGGGAAAGCGATTAGGATATGAAGCTCTTTGTCTTCCAACCACCTGTCGAGAGCAGACGTCATCAGGAGTTTGCACAGAGCTGATCATCACGTACTCCCTCGCTTAAACATAACACTTTGTCTTAACGGCCAAAGTGGTGCGTGCTGACTGAGACTTGAAATTTGAATCAATACATTTTTGCTTAGTTCGACTCCTCCTTCACGTCCTCATGAACGGTTCGTTTCACGTTTCACAGAGTGCCAACTATAATATGATGGCGAAATCGCATCAGAAACGAGGATCATGAATAGAAGATCACGAACAACTCTGAGGAGCATGGGATACTACCAATGCTTAATCCCAGCATAACTTCTCCATTAATAAGTATATCCTCACCAGAAGTTTGAACGAGAGCAGAAAATGTGTGTAGAAACCAACGCTTCGGAGCTGTCAGCGCTGAACCGTTACATGCTTGTCGATATCTAGACGGCAGTCAGTTTAAGCTCGTATTTCATCATAAATATGACTGACATACCCAGAGATAATGATGTCGACGTCGCCGCCACGCACACTAGCTGATAAATGAGGACGTCTTGATGAAATACCACGTCTGGATGCTTCTTTGATGGGCTCAAATCACGTCCACAAAGATGTAACACTTTAGCTTAGCGATGGGTGCTGCACTGTGCGCATTCGCAAACTTTTGGTTGGGTCAATCCCAGTTGAGAGGCATAGTCGCAAGTCGCTTTCCAGTGAAGAGGCTTTTGCACACCAGGTATAGCGAACTAAAGCCATAGACGAATGGAAGAAGACGAAGTTCACGGCTGAACGCTTCCACTTTTGATTAGATATAAACCACTTTTAGCCTAGATACCCGCAGGGTTCAAGGAAGTTAGATAGAATGATGTGACTGGTAGTGGCGAAGTGTCTTCACTAGATCTATTCTTGTCTAAACGAGCGGAAGATGAACTCAAGGACGAGATGAATGGAAATAGAACACTTACAGGAAGCGAAAGTGAGGATGACATGAGTCGTACTAGCCGGCGACTGACAGAAATCACATCAGCTTCCCACGAAGCCGAATTAATGAAAAAGGGAAAAGGTGAGTAATCGAAAGCGGCAGAGTTTCCTGAATGTAGGGTACCTAAACAAAGAAAGGCTACAACGGCGAGACGACAGATTAACCCGCTATTTTTCAGAGGGATGGGAGGTCGTGGGACCGACTTTGTACGTGGCTCCGTGACGCGTAGGTTGAAAAAGTGATCCCATAGTCTTATCACGACTTAGATACAAATCCAACAAAGAGATGTCCGAAGGTGGCGAGACTCAGGGAAAGGAGATTTCCTGACATCGTTTGAAAATGTGGATAGCCGTTGGTATTCAAAACTGAAGTTACATGGATGAATGCTGTAATCACAAGTTGTCAGCCGTAGAATTCAAGTTCATAAGGAAAGCAGACATACGATTACGGTGTCACGCTCTTGTCTGAGATGAACCGCTTGCAGAGGGAGATGTCATCAGGAGCTGCACAGAGCTGACTTAAATCTTTCTCACCTTGTACTCGTCGATTGGTGCGCTATATACAGTTCTGCGATGATGCTACCAAAGTATATCCGGTAACCATAGGCCACCATGGTTTCATCTTCCTTCCCATTAGTAGATGACGTCGACGTGATGCTGCTGGCATCTGAGAGAACTGCATGTTGACGGTCATTTCCATTGGGTTCGCCCCGATTTCGATCCCAATCCACAGCTTGTCCCGTTTAGAGAGATATCGATACCATACTCGCACGATTGCCGCGAGGCTAGGCGACTGTTTTTGGCAGAACGGAGGGAGCAGCTGATGATGACAGGAAGGAAACACGTCGAGATCAATTTGAATAGGGCACGTAGAATTCTGCGTTTGCATTTGCGTGCATGCATTTGCGTTTTCACGCATGCGTTTGTCACGTCTGCGAGAGCGTGACATGGATGCGTTTGTTGTGCGTCTTGTGCATTTTGGCTTACAAACACCCGTAACATGATTTTATTAGCTACACTGTAAGTAATACTGACTGCCTAAGAAATTTATACGCAGCATGACATCAACACTGGCCATAATTGACTTTCTTCGTCATGGTAGAGTCTGTACAGTTGAATTCATTAATGTTTGAGCTAGAATTTTAAATGTAAGAGCGCTTGGAGGTTTTAAGAGGTGTTAGAGGTCATGAGGTATGATAACCTTCAATAAATACTATGGCACCATGACCATTCTGTCGAGGAACAAGCTGAAGGAACTGAGCCAGATCCTAGCTCCAAAGCGACGACTTGACAGCAACCTGGCTATGCATGGCTAGAATATATCATAACAATAGAATATCTGCATAATAGGAGCGACTAGAAGCAAATACGGGCAGGAGAAATCGAAGCGATCATAAGTCAACTAGTTCAACTCGGACTTGAACGCATCAAACGCACCGAACGCAGATTTGTCACACGACTGTCACACACTTGCGTTTAATTTCGAACGCATGCGTTTTCAAAAGGAACGCATGCGTGCGCTATCTTAACGCTTGCGTTCAATGTTTGGACGCATGCGTGACTTATTTTTGAGACGCGTGAGTCTTTGCGTTGATTCTAGAGGTGCCTGATTTACCCAAAGTCGAGTAGTTCAACATCAAATGGTACTATAGTCGTTGTGAGACTAGAACTGACTAACATGCATGCATTTATAGCTTTTATAGATGATTCCCTTTCGTTCTTAAGTCATAGTAAGTCACAGAGATATTTCCAGGAAAGTCAGAAAAGTAAGTCATTTTTCAACAGAAAACATAATTAACCGGTATCATTGAAATGACACTGACTATCAGGATACGATGCATCTAAATGCATCGATGGGCCCACAAACGTATGCAAGTTGAACTCACGCAAACGCAGACAAACGCAGACAAACGCAGTTGAACGCATGCACGCAGATGTCAAACGCAGAATTCTCTTGGCCCATTTGAATATAGCCTCGTGTGCATCGGGCCGGCCTTTCCGTGCTATAATCGCGTAAAGGAGTACGCGTGTTGCACGCACGAAATAGGCGTGTTCATCCTAACCTGAACCATGAGGCACGGAGTAAGATATCGGAGATAGCAGTATAGAAAGGGAAGTTCCTTTCGTAGATACCGCCGGACGCCTAGTATTCGGAGATAGCAGAGACTAAAAAGCGGAAAAGGAGAGAATCCGGCACGACTAAGTAGTGAAAGGGAAGAAGACAAAAGAAGGAAGTATCACGGGAAGAGGTGGATCTAGTCAAATTTTGAAAGAGTTAGTTGCCGAAAGGAAACCAGGCAAGACGACAACATTTCTCCGACATCGACTAAGGTGAGTCAAACCCTTTCTGCCGCTCAATGACACACAAGCCTACAAAAGCACGATAACGTCTTCATCATCAGCGCGGTGCAGAGCTTTGTTCAGGATTAAATTCCTCTTGCGCCGCTCTTTCTTTAAACCCATGAACGTGGATCGTTGAAACAGAGTAGCATTTTTAGTTTAGTGGACAGGGCTGGTTCTCCTACTGCGTTCCCGCCGGTACATATGTTCCGAGGGGATGTTTAAGTAGAACATCAGATAAAGCATGACTTTTGGGTGTTGGAACCTACATTTACGGCCGGACCTGCGCGAGACTAGGATATTACAGGGACCCTCACAGTAGATACTCTTCCGAGTGGAGAAGTAGGGTAGCAGCTCCGTTGCGACGTCTATGATAGCGAGATGAGCACCAGGATCTGTAACTTGTTTCATGCCTTCAGGGCGCGCGCGGCAGATTTGATAAATGAGAGCACCGCGGCTGGATCAGGTATGCCTCCTAAGGAAAGTTCAGCGTAGCACTCGATTCCGGCAGCTGGAGTATCAGTCTCGTATATGCCTATCACAACACGTTCATTTTTGTTTGCCGGCGGGTTCGATTCTTCTCCAGTGTCCCGTGTTTTATTTTTGGCTGCCCCAGATCTGATTGACGCGATTTAAAGTCGAGGTCGTGGATGACGCATCAAAAGCATCGTAGAATAGACAAAAGACACGAGGTATCTAGCCCGCGGGAAGGATCAGTGCGATTGAAACAGAGACTTAGTCTTCTGCGAGTCGAGGAGTGAACGGCTTAGATAATAGACAGCGATAGAAGAAGGTCGAGGCCTAAGCAAGGAGTTCGGTTTGTACCTACCGCTGGCTCAAGTTTGGTATGAGCCTTTCTGAGATATCAGAACAGCAGAGATAACCGGTGAAAAGGTTGGGGAACACACAGAAGTAAAGATCGCATGAGAGAGGCCCAGCTTGGCAGTGATGCGGTCTGTGGAAAGAGCCAGAACAGAATACTATGTGGATAATGAAATTTGAAGGTGAGCGAGCTAAGCGAAGTTTTGACTCAAGAGTCGGTCCAAAAATTGACAAAGGGTCTCATAACTACGCCAAAGGTGAATCGAACACCTACCGCCTGCTGAAAACGATTCCAGGTGGATGGAAGGCAAGCATGCTAACCGTTTAGGCATCGGCGTACAACAACGTAGATGGTGACGCATAGTCAGGGAAGAGATTGGCTTGTATTGTCGAGATAAGCAACATACTTTCCCTCTAAATCCCACGGAAACGCGCTGCTAGTGTCATATTCTGCACCTAGGTTAACTCTTGGTGATTCTGAGCAAAATCTTCCCCACGAAGTAATTTAGGTACTTACCTTGGATTCGGCCTTGCAGTTTGGTCCCGCGTTGAAGACATACTTTCAATACCTCTGATCTTCGCTTGGTCCTCATGAAACCTACCTTCCATGAGGCGTCCAAAGACCAAAGTCCGACAAAATGCGACCTAGCGAGAAGGAAACATTAATATGAGACTGAAGATGAGTGATTACGGTACTTGTGGGTGCGGCTCAAGAAGCTGCCGTTCGGCTGTCACTCACTGTCCTTGGTCGTGCTGCATGTCTCTTGCTTCTGTTGCCTCAGGTCTAGCCAGAATTGTTCATTTCATCATGCCCTTCCAGAGGGCTGACCATCGTCTGTCTTACGACAAGGTTGGTAATCAGGGAAGTGACTATCTTCGCGAAAGAACCCTGACTCACTCCTGATTCGACATAGATCCTCAATCCGGGAGCCCAGGCTTGTCTAGCGAAGAGAGGATGAACGAGACGTGTTATTCCCCGAATTTCTATTCAAACTTTGCAAGATACTGTGAGTAGAAGAAACGAAAGGAAATGAATGCTGGAATGAAATGTTAGACTTCGCTTCGAATCACTGCCGTGGATACGGCGACAAGCAAGTATCCAGATATGACAGAACAGGACGATTAAAGATAAAAATGAGCTGCCGAGATCGATACTACCCGTGCACGTGTGGGGTCTTTCGATCTGTTGTACTGCATATTGGAAAAACACGGCACGACATTCATCGATAGCCAGTGGAATGAACGTCGAACATACCGTCGTGTTTCATCGGCTGGTTGCTCCTTTAAGTATCGTCCCGTATCAAAATTCTGCTCATTCGTGGATCAGAGATTTCATAACAGGTAACAAATGATTTACGCACTGTTCTACGCTCGTTGATCCAGTATATCGTCCACACGGAGAAGAAAGACTCGATTACGTGGGTCCTACGAAGAAGAATCAGCATCAGTTAAATGATAGAATCAGGCTTTGTCGCAATGTGTGGGGATAAACATAAAATGCATGGATCAATACCAAGTATGGGGAAGTTCTGTGTCGGAGGTGGATAGTCGAATCCCCGCAGAATCATGCATCGCAGCACCCGTAGCTCAGCGGCCGCGTCTTGTACGTGTAATTACACCTTCACCTTTGTTTGGGCTGTTCGATTCCCTTTGAGGCTAGTGTGGAATATCATGCTGTCAATCATCCCAACAAGGTAGTTGAACAACCGAATAGGTAAGAACGTGCGTATCCTTTGGTATTGCCTGACGTCTCTTTCATGGACATCCATTCGTATTCAGTACAGTAGTTACATGAAAGTATCTGGAGTCATAATGTCAGAAGGAAGTCTAAAAGTTGAGATGAAAGGCGGACGTGCAATTACGATATTAGGGCGTCTTTTTCGTGTCACGGTAATCACATCAGGACTCGCACGGAGCTGAAGAAACGTCGTACTCCCAAACCGGTACGCATATATGCAGTACTCTCAAGTCCAACGATGAAGCAATCAGTGTCTTGACAGCGAGCGATGGGATTCGCCTCACCAGTCCTTGCTTCGCCCACATTCCGTATCTAAGCAGTGGTCAGCTATGTCGTTGCCGAATGAAATCAAAGCGGACCATCGTCTGCGTGGAGTATACACGTTTCTTGGGTGCTTTGAAAACCTCTTCTCATTTGTTGGGAGCTGTTATCATAGACGTAAGGACCGGACTCTAATAGGCGAGTGAGCGAGAGAAAGGCTAGGTAAGATATGACATACCTCAGTTGGACTGCATCTGATTCTCCGGAAGAGCGCGAGAATGTCTACTGTAGTATAGTCGCTGCGCTGTGAATGGCGGGAACTTGACGCAAGGCACTGTGGAAAGAGGTGGTACATGGATACGAGGAGGTTGAGACACAGGAGGCGAGGAGCGGTTATCGCGCGTCGTCAAGCTTAGGGTTTGGAACCGGTTTGGGAGAGATGGATATACTGGATTTTGAGAAGTCGCTGTCCTGCCATTTGTAAGAACTACAGCCCATTCTTGCAAACGTCCAGCTGGGTGTTGGTCACTTTCCATGACCATCAGTCGGGCCTTGCCATAAGTGGATGACGTCGAGATGATACTGTCTCGCTGCTGCAGTCATCGTGCCGTCGAACTATTGATTCCCTCAGCTCCCCGTGCGGATTATCTAACTATTACATACCATTGGCCAAAGGTCCTCCCTAATCCGAGCCGTCGGCGGTCCGAGCTGTTCCTCCTTTCCACAAATCGATGGCGTCCGAGTACGAGCGAGCTAGAACTGTAGGTGTTCGTCGTGTTTCAATTTTAACCCTCGGTATGGGTGCATGAAACGAGTATAATATTAACTGCATGGGAGCGAAGATATGCTGTGCTGAAGTTTTGGTTGGTGTTGGTATTAGTGACGAAGAGAGTAAGATCAATAGATGCAAATAGTGCCGCGTGCGCGCTTGGATGGAGAGGCGCACCTTTATCCTCTCTCTCCCCCAGTTCGGGCCATTCGTCAGTCGCTTAGGCAGCCCATGCCTTATCGCTTCCACGCAAAATGTTACCTCTTCGCTTTGCAGCTTGGGCGTTGCGTCTCTGACTATCAGTAACCTTTTTTGCAGTTCGACTGCCTCTGAGCCACCACTCAGTCTTGGCCAAGTCGGACCCTTTCCCAGCCCTTTCCGCATTTCAGTCAGATGAAACATCGTCCTTTTACTGGAGAACCGAATGCGCCAACGAGAAGAACGAAACTCAGAATAAGTACAGGTCATACGGGCGCCACTTTTCGTTTGGATTCGCTCCAATATGTTGAAAGCAGCTACCATCCTTTGAATCTTTCGATCCCACCCTCCGGAATAGAGAAAACTCACTACAACATCGCCAAAATTCAAAGGTGATGTTCTCGACATGCATATATTCGGTTACTAATTGATCCTGAAGAATTAGTTTGTACCAATCTATTGAAGACCGGCCATACTCCCCCAGTTTGAACAGCAAGCGGTCTTGTCGAGCGGTCATGAATACAATACCACCCGTGCCTTTCGGATACGCGGTGGATATTCCTTAGCTGAAACTGACACCTGTCACGACCCTGGAGAATGTTCTGTTTCCCAGTTGGTAGCGAGAATGGTGCCGTGCACGTATGAGTATCCAGCACACTAGATAGCAGGGTGCACGAGACTGTTACAAGGCATGAACTTTCCGCGGTAGGACACGCTGGGGTGTTCGAACTATTGAAGGACGCCGCTGATGGGTAAGACCAAGCATCGATGTTCGAACAGTCCCCTTAGTGGTGAGTGCCTTGTACGTTAAGACGATGCGTACCTGACATCTTTAACAGTCCCTCGGGCTGCGTCTGGAGAGTTTGCCACCAAGGGCGTAAAAACTGAATGCAAAATGTAATCTCATAAAGGTTGGTTTCTTATTCTTGCGCTCTCTTCTTCTCTGATATCGAACTCTAGCAACGGAAACGTTGCTCGATTCTTGCTTGTGGAACGTGTTCCCTTATTGAACGGAGAGTGTCTTTTGGTATTATAACTGTTACCACGTGAATCCTCGATAAACATTGTCGCCTACGGACTCTGAGGAGCTATTAGCACAACTAGTGCGTATTTATCATAGAATCACGTACCCAATTCTAACCATCGTCCGAATTAAGAGACATCGCCGAGATCAAGAAGCGCAGTATCATGCATTGAGCTCCTCCCGGACATGTCACACAGCTCCCAAGAGACGGGAGCTGTTTGGAATCAATTCAACGCCAGCTACGACGATTTTCTCTCCAGTTGATAATGGTTCGTTCTCATTATTCATTTCAATGTAGGACAACAACAGCGATGTATTGATATGATATGTGTAGAGTTACGGCAGATTTTCCTATTCCCGTCCGCAACAGTTTCTGGGGCGTCCAATTGTGGTGGATAGCCTTCGTACGTTAATATCCACAAGAGAAATCCGACGACAGGCTAACATTGGAATACAGGTACGCGTCAACGCGACAAGGTATCTAGGAATTAAACCACGTGTGTCTAATAACGGTAGTGCGAAATAATCATGTCATCGTATGGATCTGCTTGGCGCAAAGGCGCCACTTTTTGAGGAGGTTTGGAAAGGATTCGTGGTTCTTTGCTCAGATTCGGCGAAGAGGAAGATGTAGTGAATGGCTTTCGGTATCTTCAACGGTATGTTTGTTCACGTGGTGTCTTCAAGCTGTTGTTGAACCTGGCACTTCGAACGTCGACGACCATGGGAGCAGAGAGAGGACCATACAGATTTGGGATGCCGTTGACATCACGTACTCGTATACATCAGATCATTGATGTATCTCGCAGAACAGCTGGTGTTTCAAAGGGAGTGACAATAGATATTCACACCGGGAGTGAAAGTAGTATCTCGGAGTTTACGGTGGTGACGAGCGAAAGGCCGATTCAGAAATTAATGACAGTCACATCACAGGAGTGCGTCGTCGAATCACTCTTCGTACACAATACACCTTGCATGCACATCCTCGTGGTCGAATGACAGGATGGATTTAACGTAATCTCCATGTGTCATTATGTTCTTCGAGTATGGTCCATTCTGGCTGCCTTCATACTTGACCCTCCGACAAGTGCCCACCTCGACTCAAGCAGCTCTTCTCTACACTCCCTGGAACGATCTTTCGAAGACTATGAAAAGGGAAAAAGTGCGTATAGTTAATCCATGGTCCTTTTGAGCACTTGCTTACTCCGAGAACGTTAGCGCCATCGAGAATTTGTTCCAGTCTCACTAAGGCAACGCTTCCGCTCCGTTTTCGATTCCATTCCGCACATAGCTGCTGGTTTGGGCCAGAATATGAACATAATCGCGCCTTCAGAGTCTCAGGGGGAGATAGTACACCCGAATGTCAGCTCTACATCAGAAGACGAGGAACCTGTCCTGGAGACGATACCTGATTCTTCATCGGACGTGCGACCAGAGTTATCCCCCAATTCCTTGGTTGCAGGTTCTGAAATTTACCCTGTCGATGAGCAATCAACTAGTAATTGTGATAGTCTTTCGGACGACGTCGACCGTTATGTTCGACGCTATACAGATCGGTCGGTAGGTGATTCGGCAAAACAAACAGGGCGGAGATTGATAACGTATTTCCAGGGCATCACTATCTCCTTATTCACCATCTCCGCGTTCACTGAGACCGGCCAAGCGGAAGCATCCATCAAGGTTCCAAAACAACAATTCCATACTGGTCTAAGACCCGTTATACCATCCTCCCTTGCCGATACTCCTTGCGCTGCCCTCGGCGTTCAGGGTGTCTTAGATCGACTGAACGCGACCCTAGGAACATCACACACCCTCAACACTCCATCTGTCTTATCCCTTCTCGAGGAGTGCATAGAGAAGAATTACGACTTTGGCACGGTATATGGCCGTCTACGCAGGGTATGGAGCCGTGGGAATAACAACATGGAAGACGAACTCCGCAGACATGAAGAAGGGGACAGGAAGATGCGACAACGAGTACTCGTAGGAAACCGGATCGTCAATCCGAATGTGGGACCTCGACGTGTATGGGACCTGTGCAGCAATCGCGTGGTGCCGTCTTACATAGCTGGAGCATGCGTAGTCTACCCGATTTCACATGCTTGGGTTGATGAGGAGGATCGTGTGGATGCGTTGACACCTATCAACGGAAAGGAGTGGCCTGTGCCGATACCGAAGGACGCCAATCTCAATCTCATCCGGATCGAAATGCTGAATCTGAAAGCGGAGTACACGTGGCTTGATATCCTCTGTTTGAGACAGAAAGATGGGCTTAGGGAGGATCTGCGTGCGGATGAGTGGAAACTGGACGTGCCCACAATTGGATACATCTATCGGTCTTTCTCGGTGGTGATCTATCTGAGTGGGCTGGGGCGGCCATTGAGTTTGAAGGAGGGCGACTTGGACAGCGATCGGTCTTGGTTTCGACGCGCTTGGACAGTCCAGGAGGTCGGAATGGATGGGAGGACCATTGCCGGGGATACACCAGATGGACCAATGCACGCCGAGCCAATAGACGACGACGGGAACTACGAGACAGACGTGTTGACCAGGTTTCACAAGCAGCTGAAGTCATTGCATACAACACAGGATATATTTAATTTACTGACAGCCATGCGGGATCGGGTATCAACCAATCCTGTTGACAGAGTGGCCGGACTCGCACTCCCCTTGTGGCCCGATACGATA
The DNA here is from genome assembly GCA_030435635.1 of Armillaria borealis. Lineage (NCBI taxonomy): Eukaryota > Fungi > Basidiomycota > Agaricomycetes > Agaricales > Physalacriaceae > Armillaria > Armillaria borealis. The sequence continues at coordinate 102,577 of JAUEPT010000085.1, read as the reverse complement.
CCCGCCTACTACGAGAGTGGATCTCTCGAGGATGCGTGGGTGGCGCTGGTGAATACAACACACGAGTATAACCGCGGGATCCTCCTCTTTCAGTATCCTGGAGTCGGACTTGGATGCAAGAAATGGAGGCCGACATGGGACCAGGTCATGACGGAGCCTCTGCCAGCAGATACCCCATATTGTGGTGAAGTTCAGTATAATGACAAGATGGATGAGTACTTGGTTTATGGGCTTTGCATTGAAAAAGGGCTTCTGCGAGGATTGGGTGCGGGATCAGCAGAAGGGGTCGATCAATGGGGAGAGTTAGTTGTCAGGGATGCAGACGGGATGGCGCACCCATTCAAAATCCGTGTCACCCACCAATTACCAATCCCTGAGGACACGTACGTTTTACTTCGTAGTCAAGATTCATACTACGGCAACGGAAACAAAAAGCAAATTTACTGGGCTGTTGGACGACGAATCCCAGATCAGAGGTTTCAGAAAGTATCGGTCTTTGTGATGGACGACTGGAAAGAAGTAAAAAGGCTGGATGGTCTCCGAGGTGTCATGGTAAAGTCTTGCAATGTACTTGTTTGACTGTGACTACCTATCAGGGATAAGTAGTCATCACTCTCTGAGAGGCCCAGGTAGGTCGAAAAACGTCTCCCAATTCGACCTGTGAGGACATTTTTTTCGACCTCCTAAGCGCCGATTATCGACCTAGCCAGGTCGCTTTCCGACCTGTATTTTCCTAGGTTAATAAATGACCTATTCCGGTCACATTCAACCTACACTACAATCCCGACAAAATATCTGTTATATAACCCCATGTTAGGTTGACACTTAGGTCTTTTCAAGGTAACCTCTCACTGGTTGCTTTGCTAGGTTGCTTAAACACCCTTTTTGGGGCTCGTTCGCTGGCAGAATATTGAATAGGTTGTAGTAGCACAGATCTATTGACATTGAATTCGAATTTATAAAACAACAGCGGTTGCCTAGGACCAAGAGAGTAATATAATATGGCATATAGATGGGAGGGTGGCTAAAAGCATATTTGTGGGTGCGAGCTAAGCAAAAGGGAGTAATGAAGACCTGTTGAACAACAATTCGGCGCGAGTCACTCACTAGTGTGACGAACGTGAACGTTGGTCACTGCGTGTGACGCTCGTGACCTTGTTGATCCCGCGGGATCAATCCATCTATTCTTCATCGTCGTCGTTGTTCTCGTTCCCTTGAGCCTCATCCACCATCTCGACATCGACGGACCCATCCTTGGATGATCCTTCCATGAAATCACCCTGCTCTCCGCTCTCCCCTTCCTCCTCATCTTCCACAACCATTCTTGCCAGCCGCCTCAAGCGCCTCTGACCCTCCTTTGCACTCTTTCGGGCTTCCTTGTTAGCCTCGTAAATCACGATTGCGGTCTTCTTGCGTGATTTAGACTGATCACGCTTGGCTGAATTCTCTTTGAGATAGTCGTATCCCTTTGGCTTCTCAAGACTGCCGGCCTTGTAGAGAGTCTTGCGTTTATTCTTCATGAACTGGCGGACGATCACCTCGGTGGCCCAGTCATTCTCGAATCGACTCAGAAACGGATGCATGTCACGAGCCTGAGACATAGTAAGTGCGTCCGTCATTGCATTGAAAGAAATTATATCAGCTCACTACTGCAAACAGTGTTGCCTTTGAAGCAGCAGGAATGTCACGCCATGCACGTTCAAAAGGAAGCCGTGCGTTCAGCGTCAAATCTCTGGCACTGCGCTGTAGGACCCAATACAAAAAACGTTGTAAGTCTCTAATTACATTGAAGGCATATCGGTAGCTTACCAATAGAGCATTGTAGCGATCTCGCTTCTTTCTGGATCCAGCCAGACCCATCTTTTCAGCAATGGAATAGTCCTTGCCTGGCTGTCCTTTAGGCTTTGGTACTTTGCTCTCCCGTCCTTGCGCTGTACCCGGAGGCTGCGCTGGCTCCTTGTGACTCACATTGCGTCCAGCGTTGGTGGTGACTTGATGAGATGATGGCGGTCCTCGATTGGCAGGTGAGTCTGTGCCAGAACGTACACCTGTGGTTACAGGATCAGAGCCTGACTGCCCTCTCGCAGGTTGCGTATTGTTATTATCAAGGCCATTCGGCTCGATATCATCATCAAAGAGATGCCTCGCTGTGGCTGTATGATAGTGAGCAGTACAGCGATGAGGATATAACGATGTGAGCATAAGATCTGGCTGATTATAGTGTTGTAACTGACCGTTCGTAGTTGCGCAACCCGGACCTAAGCTCCGAGCTCCTTCACGCTGACTACCGCCCTGTTCGTTGGACTTGTTGGTGGGCATCGTGTTATCTCCGGGAATGGGAGCTCCCTGACCCTGGTTGAGCAGCTGGCGAAGTCTGGCATTCTCTGCCGCAGTCTCTGAAGCCTGATCTGCTGCCAAGGTAAGCACTCCGGTACAAATGTTGTGACCTTACTCACTTTCGAACCTAGCCAGTCTCTCAAGAATGAGTTGGAGGTTTGCTTCTTCACGGCTGGGTATGCTGGATGGCCCCGGTGTGGTTGTCGCAGTATCCAACATAGCCGTTTCAGCAGTGGTGGACTTCTGTTTACGTCCCCTACCTTTGGTCCTAGCAGCTTCGGGTTGGTTGGTTTTGTTCTGGAGAGCGCGGCCAGACATTATGAGTGATGATGGAAGTGGTTGAGAGAGCGTTCAACAAACCAAACGTGACTTTGACTGAGACCCGTATCTGAAATTGCACGTCAAGTCATGTGCTTATCTACGGTTTCTCCTGTCTCTCAGTACGCTACTCCCGTTCAAAGGATCTTACCGCCATGCCTCCCCGACAATCCAACCAGAGAAACACTGTCTGGTGCGAAATATGCCAGAAACACACTTCCCGGCAGCACGAGCGTGACCACCGAAGCTCTCGCTATGTCCCCTATCCAGCCACTTCACCCAAACCACGACTGCACCAGCCAGTACTTGATAGTGGGGGAGAGGAGGGTTCTACGACGAGCGAAGATGATTCAGATATGGATGCAACATCAAGCAACCAGTTCGCAGACTTAGGTGTTGTAGGCTTCAGTGAAGATGGTCCCGATACTAGCAGTGATGTTGAAACCATTCACGCAAAGGAAAGCGAGGGTGGTTCAGAGCCTGAGAACATTGGTGATGGGGACTTTGAGAATGATGGTGTCGAGAAGGTGGATATTGTAGAGGATTTTGGAAATGGATTGGACTTAGACTTTGAGTCGCTTGGGTTTCTGGACAAAGCGAGGCTGTCACATTTGCACGAAGCTGCATGGGAGGTACCTGATGACTTCAATGATAGCTATGCTGATCCGACTGAGGGGGAGGAGAGTCTTCCTGGTGAGGACGATCATGGTGCCGATGAAGATGACAACTTCAAGGATTTTGGCAAGATCGACTGGGACAAATTTCGTGGATTTGGCAAGGACGGGAGACTCTCTGCATGGGATGAGCTTGGTGCAGGCTATTACCAGCAGTTTGCAAATATCGGTATGTTGGTCATCTGCTAATATACAGCCGACACTGTATCTGACCAACCTTTAGCCGGAAAGCTCACTGCCTATGATCTCGCTATTTGTCGGGCGTTTTCCTACAAGGTTCAGACAAGCACCACCGACCGAGACTTTGCCAAACTGCCTTTCGCATTTCCCTCTGATCCACCACTTCCAAAGCTCGATAGCATCCGTTCACGCATGGCATTCCTCGCTGGCTTTGAGCCTGAGATATACGATTGCTGTCCGAATTCATGCATATGTTATGTTGGCTCTCATGAAAAGCGAACGGAATGCCCATTTTGCCAGGAACCTCGTCTGTATGCCAACGGCAAAGCTCATAAAAAATTCACATACATTCCTCTCATTCCTCGCCTTCGCGCTTTTGCCATGAATCAAAAGATGGCAACGAAGATGCAGTACCGTGCGAAGGGCCATCAGCACCAACCTGGACATGTCGAGGACGTCTTCGATGGCACTGTGTACCGCCAGCTGTTACGCCAGCTGGTTCAGGTCAGGGAAAAGGTTTATCACCATCGATATTTTGGTGACTGGCGAGATATAGCATTGGGCTTGTCGACAGATGGCTTTGGCCCATTCAAGCGTCGCAAGCACACCTGCTGGCCTCTAATCCTTTTTAATTACAACCTCCCACCCGATATTCGGTTTCACATGGAGAACATCCTCTCTCTTGGTGTCATTCCTGGTCCCAAGAAGCCTAAGGACTCATGCTCGTTCCTGTGGCCATTTGTCCAGGAGATGCTAAGGCTAGCAGTAGGAGTGCCGGCTTTCGACGTTCTTTCAGGAACCATGTTTCCTCTTCGTGCCTACCTGATCCTGGTCTTTGGAGACATACCTGCAGTGTCCATGCTCATGCGCATGAAAGGACACAATGGGTTTGCACCCTGCCGCATGTGCAATATAACTGGATTGAAAGTTCCTGACTCAGCCAGGAACACACATTATGTCCCTTTATACCGAGAGAACCATCCCGACGTTGTCAATTCCCCCTCTGCCATCAAACGGCATGACCCTATGAATCTGCCACTGCGATCGCATGAGGAGATGTACACGCAGGCCAAGGAGGCACAATCCGCACTGACTAATGCCGAGGTGGATCGTCGTTCGAAGGCCTCTGGCATCAAGGGACCTTCAATACTCTTCTTTCTCCGCTTGTTACGATTTCTGCTTTCATTTCCGTATGACTTTATGCACTTGATTTGGGAGAATCTCCTGAAGAACCTCGTCTTGCATTGGACTGGGGAATTCAAGGGCCTAGATGACGGTGTTGAATGTTATGAATTGGAAAAGAGTGTGTGGAAGGCTATTGGAGAGGCCACAGCACGTGCTGGTTCTATGATACCCTCAGCGTATGGGGCGCGTGTTCCCAATATTGCTGCTGATGGAGTCTACATTTCGGCAGAGATGTGGTCATTTTGGGCACTTTATCTTGGCCCTGTGCTTCTTCGGCGACATTTCAAGGCTGTACAATACTACGATCATTTCATCCGTCTTGTCAGACTCCTCAACATTTGTCTGCAATTTGAGATCTCTGATGATGAGATCAAGGACTTGCGGGCTGGCTTTGCATGCTGAGTTGAAGATTATGAGGGGTTGGTCCCAATATTTCATGACACCTTTCACTACTAATAGTGATTCTTTCAGAATATATTACCAACATGATTATCACCATTTATCTACCTGTCCACTCACCATTCATGCCCTTCTGCATATTGCAGACAGTATCAAAGCCACAGGGCCTGTCTGGTGTTACTGGGCATTCCCGATGGAAAGATATTGTGGAACAATACAGCCAGCCATTCGCAGTCGCTGCCATCCATTTGCTTCTCTTGCACGGCACATTCTTGAAGACGCTCAACTTACCCAAATCAAAATATATTACAATGTCATTGATGAGTTATCCTTGCGCCCTTCACGCCAAGTGCCCATGGGTTCCTTACAGATACAGCAATGTGAGCATGTCTATCATTGTGTTACGATTTTTCCATTTTTCCTTATCTTATCTCTCGAGCGCCTATCTAATCTCATCTTATCTTCGGCGCTCATCGCTTATCTACGGATACCGGACCGAGTTGCATCATGGACACCACGTTTATATCGGACGACTTCAGTACTTTTACTACGGCTCGCGATACTCGCTCACCTAGCACGACTTCTCTTACGTTTGACGAACCATTACCTCACGGTAACCACGGACATTGATCTATACTTAGTACATGACGTTTAGTATTTAAGTAGCATAGTTCTCGACTGTATATCCTTAGTCTCGAACTAAAGTTTATCTTACTTTGCCAATACCGCGATTAGCACCAATTGACTAAGCGCTAATACGAGTGATTGACCAAACGCGAGTCAGCTCTATTACGCCTTACATTAATAAGGTCACGTGTCAGGCAGAGCCTAACAATTAGTTTGAGACTTCCCTTCTCTTTCTTCAACCACCATCGCTGTGTCGAAAGAGACTCATGAACCCCGATAACCTAACAATCTCCATTACCTCTGCCATCGGAGGAGCCATCCTCCTCTCCTTCCTCACTGTCCTAGTCGTTCTTGCAAACCAGGAATGCATCGAAAGACTCTTCCGCGTACAGCGGAGACCCCGTCAACAAACCAGGAACCCACTCCCTGCCCGATATGTCTTTCCCTACCAGCAACCCGGACCACTCATGGAATGAGTGGCTCCGCAGCCAGCCTACCCCGCCGCCAGGAGGGCGACGTATCACTCTAATTCCTCCGACGAGCACCAACCGCCCCGTAACGCGACCCCGGGGCCCAGCAATGTTCCAAGAACCCCCCCTCCCACCTACAATGCCGAGGCGGCCAAGGACTACGGTAGGTACTTACGGGCTCGGTTCCGTTCCCCTACCCCCGAGCTCCCCGTCATCACGATTGAGGACTCCCCACCCCAGGATGGGGCAGAGCTCCCTCTCGAATCCCTTCCACGCTCCCGTCCCGATACACCCCCCAAACGCATCTATCCTTTCCGTGGGGTCACCATCACCGTTGCCGATCCCACCACCATCCCCCTCCCCGAAGACGACCCTTGGCCAAAGGCCGACTCCGACTCTGACTCCTCCGATTACAGAGGAAACGAACCCGTCCCCGAACGAGAGGACGACGATCCCCTCAATCCCCATGGAGGGGACTATGAGTGGCCAGAACTGGCCGCCATCGACCGAACCATCCTTGGTCCCTATCGCTCCCAGGCCTGGGAGATCCGACGATCCGACCTCGAGCGTCGCCACCACTTCTTCTCCCCAGAGGAGAGAGTCCCAATGGCCTATTACCTTGCAGTTGCGAGAGGTCCCCCTCTCCCATGTCGAGGAAGAGAGGCAGCCATCCAGGCCCGAATATTCGCCAATAGAGGGCGAGTGGAATTCGCCACATCGGCAGGGGATCGCATACACGACGCCCGCCCCAGAACCGACGACGAGCAACAGGAGCTGGCAGACGCCCTACTCGTCCTTTCACTGGCAGAGGGAGACCACCCTGACCTGGACGGCACCGTCTGAAGTCTTCGACGACTTCAACTACGATGAAGAAACGTTCGGCTGGATGGACGAAGACCCCAGTCAGACGCAGTGGGAAAACGACAACATTCCCCAATACCCCGAACCATACCGACCCCCGTACTCACCCCGCAACGCCTTCGGGCGCCCATACCAGACCCCCACAGGGGGCGACCCTCGATTTCTGGGCCTGTACCAAGGCCCAAAGACCAGCTTCCTCATGGGAGGCGCCAACGACGGAGCCAGCAGTAGTACCGCTCCAAAACCCGCCAAGACCACCAAGGAGTTAAGGGCGGCACGAGAAGACGCGGAAGCAAAGCTGCGGAAGATAGAGGAAATGAGGGAGCAGCTCGAGGTTCTGGAGATGAACCATCGAGACCACACCACCGAGTGGGGACTACCTCTCCACTCCGACCCAACCGACAAAGGCAAGAACCCCGACAGGGGGCGACCTCCCTTTCCCGAGTTCACCAAACCCTTGGGAGATCGGAGGGATAGATGGTCGGTACCTCGACCACCCCCGGGCAGAGGACGCCCCAATCCTGTTCCCAACCCCGTCGGCGAAGCACCAGACGACGCCTCCTTCCTCGGCGTAAAACCAGTCATGCTCCGACCCCCCACTCCCTTCAAGGGGGACCACGACGACATCGACCGCTTCGTTGGCGACTGCCTCTCGTATTTCGAGGTATTCGCCCCGTACTTCACCCTCCCCTCCTTCATGACGACTTTCGCCGCCTCCTACCTAGAGGGAACCGCCAAAGACTGGTGGGTCCACCTACGCGCCGACTTCTGGAACCCCGTGACCTGGAGAGACGAACCAGCCCGATTCCGACTCCCGAACTTCGAAGAGTTCGTCGAGTTGCTATCCGCCCAGTTCCGGGACTCCGCCATCGAAGAAGTCCACGAAAAGAAGATGTTCGAACTTCGAATGGGCAACGCCGCTGCCACCGCTTACTTCCAGGAACTGGAGAAGCTCACTAAGATGGCCAACCGCCGACGAGACGAAGACGAGAAGGGGGTGATGGTCAAGGCTGTCCGACTTGGAGTACCCGAGTTGTTCACCAAGTATATCGCCTTCTCAGCCCAGAACGTACCCCGCACTTACCCCCAGTGGAAGGCCCGCATCATCGCAATGTACGAGGAGCACCAGAAGAAATGGGCGTTCGATCAGATTACTGGGGGAGGCTCCCGCGACACTCGCACCACCCAGAAAACTCATGCCACTACCGCCACCAGCAAACCCCATGCAGGTGGCACGACAAGTTCGTCGTCGGCTAAACCGACGAGCAGTGGTGGAGACAGAGGAGGCCGCGACGCACAGGGACGGTGGAGGACGGTGGTCGGCACCACGTACGGCGGGGCAGGAGAGCCCATGGACATTAGCAATGCACGAACAAAAGGTTTGTGTTTCAGGTGCGGAGAAAAAGGACACCTAAGCAAGGACTGCCCGAAGAAGAAGGATTTCCAAGATATCCGGTCAGTGCATCGAGCATTAGAACCGGTGACAGAATCCAAGGTCGAGGAGGTGGTCGAGGAAGTAAAAGCAGCGGCTGTCTAGGGTCCGATTCCCCTACGACAGCCAAGGACTTACATACTGGTGCGCGCTTGTCTTCTGCTGGACGGTCTCATTCTTTTTTAGTTACATCTGTTTTATCTACCACGCATTCGAATATACCCGGGGGGAAATGTTCTTCTCCCTGCTCAGCTTTTAACGTCTCCCGCACGACTAGCACCCCAGTTACAGAATCAACCAACTGATACGCCCTACTCCAGGTAGAGGAAGGCAACGACGACAAAGACTTGGCCTCAATCGCCTCTCCAAGCGAGGAGGGGGACGTGGCCGCGAACCCCCACGACGCCTCCGACATCGAGGCTAACCACCGCTCGAGTAGCCCACGCGCCGAAAGGCAACAGGCCAAAGAGTCTGGCGATAAGCTGCCCACCATAGTAGCACCCATCGACAATGCGAGCTTGCCCCGCATGACGGATGGGCCGATAGGATGACAAACGAACGCGATTGAAGGGAGAATTCCCTTGTCGCGGGGCGACAAGAAGTTGGACTGACCGACGACAACTCCGATGAGTGCGAGGGCTGTTGTTCACCCCGGGATGGGGATAAAAAGGCAGGCCGCTGTTAAGACTGACGAATCAGGGGCTGAAACTGGTAATCCCGCGTTCGCGGTTCAAGCTTGCCCCTCCGTTCCCGATCGACTCTTCGACATAGGGGACGGTCGTCTGATACACTCGGATCGGGACCGTAGCATCCCGCCCCTGAAGGAACAGGGAAGGGCGAAGGTGCCAACTTTGCCGCAGGAGGAAGCTGCTAGCGCCCAGGCAGTGAAAAGGGGGCCCAAGGTAACTATCATCGAAGTTCCCGATGAAGACGATGGCACGGCGTTCCAAATTTGGTGTTCCAAATTTGGCTCGCCAAAGAGCGCGCCCCAACTATCGTCAAAGCGCAGATGACAACAACAACAGAATCCCGAGCCCCTCCCATGGATGAGGGTCGATGGTTCAAGCCTTTCGAGGTAGACTGGACGCTCCGCGCCATCCGCGAAGCACGAAATGACAACACCGCCCGTGCTGCACTTTTCGTGTGGACGCACAAGGACCGCACCCCCGAACTTACCCCCGAACTCCTCGCCACGCTACGCCTCGGAGGAGAAACAGCCCGGGAGCGACTATACCAGCTCCACGAACCACCTCTCTACATCCGGAGGGCACGATCCAACAAACGGGACTTCACGATTGACGTTCAGCTGAACCCCTGTACCGGGACGAAGACTCTCCTAACGAGAGGGTTATTAGACAGCGGCTGTACTTCCAGCGCCATCAACCGCCGTTATGTCCAAGAACATAACCTCAACACCCGAAAAATCCCCATCCCTATCGTTGTGTACAACACTGACGGTACCCGCAACGCTGCAGGCGATATCACAGAATACGTAGAATGCCGAATGAAAATCGGAGATCACAGTGAGCGTATCGACTTTGCGGTCACCGACCTAGGGAAGAGAGATCTCTACCTCGGACACGATTGGTTGAAGCGCCACAACCCGACGGTCAACTGGAAGACGGGAACAATTCTGTTCGGACGCTGCCAATGCGTCAAAAACCCCTTCACACTCCCCGACGCAGATCCCGACGACCCCTGGGATGAAGAACTTGAAGACGGCGACCGTATTCTCGCCGTCAACATGGAAGAAGAATATGAAATCCGCACCGTACATCACGCCAACGACCTCGCTGCCGCCGCCAATGCGGAGAAACCCCAAAAAACCTTCGAAGAGATGGTACCACCTGACTACCGCTCTTTCTGTGACTTATTCTCTAAGGAGAATTTCGACGAACTTCCTGAACGAAAACCGTGGGATCACGCTATCGAGCTAATCCCAAACGCCAAATCCATGCTCGATTGCAAGGTGTATCCCTTGAACCGAAATGAACAGGAACAGCTCGACAAATTCCTAGACGAGAACCTGGAATCTGGTCGCATTCGCGATTCCAAATCCCCGTTCGCTTCCCCGTTCTTCTTCATCAAGAAGAAGGACGGATCTCTGCGTCCCGTTCAGGACTATCGAAAGCTGAACGAGATGACGATCAAGAACCGCTACCCGCTCCCGCTCATTTCAGAACTTATCGACAAACTCCAGGGAGCCAAGTACTTCTCGAAACTCGACGTTCGTTGGGGATACAACAACGTCAGGATCAAGGAGGGGGACGAGGAAAAGGCCGCCTTCCGCACGAATCGAGGCTTGTTCGAGCCCACCGTCATGTTCTTCGGGCTTACCAATTCGCCCGCGACCTTCCAATGGATGATGAACGATATCTTCAAGGATCTCATCTCCGAAGGAAAGGTTACAATATACCTCGATGACATCCTGATCTTCACCAAGGATCTCGACGAACACCGACGCATCGTGCAACGAGTACTTCAGCGCTTGCGCGAGAACAAGCTGTTCCTCAAAGCAGAGAAGTGCGAGTTCGAGGTCCTCGAAACGGAATACCTCGGCGTTATCATCAGCGAAGGATCCGTACGCATGGACCCAGTCAAACTCGCCGGCATCGCAGAATGGCCAACACCGACGAAGAAAAAAGAGCTTCAGTCATTCCTGGGGTTCACCAACTTCTACCGCAAGTTCATCAAGAACTATTCGAAGGTAGTACGCGCCTTAACCCAACTCACAGGCAAAGCAGAATGGATGTGGGGCGCAGCGCAGAACCAGGCGTTCCAACAGTTGAAGAAGCAAATGGCTGAGGACGTCATCCTCGCCATCCCGAACAAAGACGGACACTTCAGAGTAGAGGCAGACGCAAGCAACGGAGCCGTTGGCGCCGTACTCAGTCAGGAACAGGACGGCAAGTGGAGACCCGTAGCCTTCATGTCCAAGGCGCTCACACAGACCGAGCGCAACTATGAAATCTACGACAAGGAATTGCTAGCAATCATGCTCGCCCTCAGCGAATGGCGTCACTACCTCATGGGCGCGGCGCAAGACGTAGAAATCTGGACGGATCACCAGAACCTTCAGTACTTCCGTAAACCGCAAAAGTTGAATCGACGACAGGCGCGCTGGGTCACCGAGTTGGCAGAATACCACTTCATACTCAAACACAAACCTGGCACCGCCAACGTCAAGGCTGATCTGCTCAGTCGCCGCGTCGACCACGACCAAGGCGAAGACGACAACGGCGACATCGTAGTATTGTCCCCCGAACACTTCCGGGCCATGATTATGCCCACGACCGCCGACGCCAACTCCCGAGTCATGGAAGTAACGCGCCAGAAGGAACTTTGGGACAAGGGCATCGCCACGTCCCTCGAGCATGAACGAGGGATCACCGAGAAGGATGGGATACTGTATTACCAAGACAGGATCTACGTTCCTCAGCATCGGGCTGTTCGAGGCGAGATCATCGCTTGCAGCCACGACCACATCACCGCCGGACATCCCGGAGTCGCCAAGACCAGTGAACTCGTTCTACGCGAATACTGGTGGCCGAAGCTGAAGAAAGACGTCGAGGCGTACATTGCCGGATGCGAGACTTGTCAACGAACCAAGTCTAGTACCCAAGCCAAGGCAGCGCCTCTCCACCTGAACACAGTTCCCACGGAGCCATGGACTCATATCTCCGTCGACATGATCACCGGACTACCAGAGTCCAACGGCTACAACGCACTTCTAGTCGTAGTAGACCGATTCTCCAAGGGCGTCATCTTCGTCCCTTGCAACAAGGATCTCTCCACAGAGAGATGGGCTCGCATTCTTCGCGACCATGTATATGCACGACACGGAATGCCAAAGGTGGTCATCTCGGACAGAGGACCACAATTCGTCTCCAAGTTCATGACCGAACTGTACCGAATGCTGGACATCAAGCAGAATGCTAGCACCGCGTTCCATCCACAGACCGACAGACAAACGGAACGAGTCAACCAGGAAGTGGAGAAGTATCTTAGGATCTTCATCAACCACCAGCAAGATGACTGGGCCGACTGGCTCCCTATCGCAGAATTCGCGCACAACAACCAAGTGCACTCCACTACCGGCAAAAGCCCATTCATGGTGATGTACGGCTGAAATCCCCGAATCCTTCCCGATTCCCCACGCACGCCCAACGCAGAAGTACCCACAGCCACCGACTTCTCCGAAGCAATGGCTAAAATCCACAAGGAGACCGAAGACGCTTTAGAAGCAGCAGCCGGGCGAATGAAGAAACAAGCCGACAAACACAGAAGAAGTGCGGTCGACTACCAACTTGGAGATCGCGTATGGCTCGATTCGACGAACCTCCATCTCCCTTGACCGAAGAAGAAGCTCGACGACAAACGAGTCGGCCCCTTCGAGATCATCGACAAAGCCGGCGCTTCCGCCTACAAGCTCAAGCTCCCTCCTCACTGGAAGATACATCCGCGCTTCAACGAGAAGCTTTTAACCCCGTACATCCCACCGACGTTCCCTAACCAGGAACAACCACTGCCACCTCCTCCGGATCTCATCGAAAACGAAGAACAGTACGAAATCGAGGAGATCCTCGACTCCAAGTCGTCCAAAGTACGAGGACGACGAGGACAACCGTCGAAGACAGTCATCCACTACTTCATAAAGTGGGTCGGGTGGACACGGGAGCACAATTCCTGGGTACACGAGATAGACATGGGCAACGCAAAAGAAGCGGTTGCCGACTACGAGAAGAAGGCCAAGCGAAAACAGGGCCAGAGCATATGAGAAATCGTAACGACACCTCGTTCTCCCCTCGCAATGGTGCTCGACCACGAGTATACACCTGACGGAGACATACGATACCTCGCTCAGCGAGAAGACGGGACTCAGAAATGGGTTCTAAATCCCGATGTCAACCTCTGGGAGAAATACCTAGAAGAGTATTGGAACTCACAATACGATTCGCAACTCGACGTTCCTCCCGAATTGTATTACGAGTGTTAGGCAGTCGGGACGCCTGCCTTAACGAGAGGGTAATGTTACGATTTTTCCATTTTTCCTTATCTTATCTCTCGAGCGCCTATCTAATCTCATCTTATCTTCGGCGCTCATCGCTTATCTACGGATACCGGACCGAATTGCATCATGGACACCACGTTTATATCGGACGACTTCAGTACTTTTACTACGGCTCGCGATACTCGCTCACCTAGCACGACTTCTCTTACGTTTGACGAACCATTACCTCACGGTAACCACGGACATTGATCTATACTTAGTACATGACGTTTAGTATTTAAGTAGCATAGTTCTCGACTGTATATCCTTAGTCTCGAACTAAAGTTTATCTTACTTTGCCAATACCGCGATTAGCACCAATTGACTAAGCGCTAATACGAGTGATTGACCAAACGCGAGTCAGCTCTATTACGCCTTACATTAATAAGGTCACGTGTCAGGCAGAGCCTAACACATCGTGGATATATTTATCTTGATTGTTGATGTCCCGCAGATCCTACATGTCATCTACTTCCACCCAAAATGGCGAGGCAGCTGACCTCACTTGCACCTATTCATGGAGCACTAGTCACTCGACTACAGCGCCCACTTGGGACAGTGAAGCGCTATCTGCAAATCGCTGACATCATAGAATGGGGAAAAGTACAATGTATCGATTCTGATGCAGGTGATACCATGCGGGCATCCGAGTTGGGCACGGTCCGGGACGATAGCCGGGATGCTTCCTGGGTTTGGGTAAGCTCATTTTTGATGGGGATATACTTAAAACTTATTGACATACACAGTATGAGATGCTTGTGGACCGTCATGCTCATCGACGTAATGTTGCTGCCAAATTTGCACAGGAAACCTTCTACGGCCAACTCCAACATATATATGTCATCCATTTCTGCTTGCCATGCCCTCAACTTGGTCTCAAGGATCCAGAAACAACAATCATCTTGGCGGCAATCCAAAGTTGCAAGTGTGACCAATCAGAGCAAATACGCGGTCTAGATATTCACTTCTATACATCATTGGGTCAGCTTCACATAACTGACATGACTTCTGTTCAGTGTTTAGTTGGAAGAGTGCCATGCGGAGAGAATAAATGGGCTCTCATTGATCGCAGTGGTAGTTTAGCATGAGCGGTATATCTAGATGATAATGAAGAACAGATGAATCCATAGAACATACACATGTAGTCACAAATAAGGTGGTTACTGTTGATGGCATGTACAATCGCACGTACTACCCTGGTGAGTCCCTCTCTGATAGGAAGCCCATATCTTATGATGTTCAATAGCAGTGTGCCACTGCATCATGTCACCAGCATCGATCCAGTCCGCTAATTTCTCCAGTGTTGCCAATGACTCGTAGGCTCCCTTTAAGCCCTGGCGTAATGCTGCCGCATTGATACTTGGATCGAACAGGGACTCAAATTCATCGAGTTCAAGGAGGAGCATGTGAAAGCTCCACAAGAGATCAACATCCAGGGTGATGAACTCGAAAGCGGAGAGCCCCCTGAATTCATCTTCAGCCTCGGAATCACTGATTATTTCACCACCAGAGGGCGAGGGTACCCGGTGTGGACTGGACATTGCAGGTGTAGGTGTGCTGGAGTTCTCGTGTACATCAATATCTGAATTATGGCCCTGTGTTCTAAAAAAACGCGTCATTGACGTGTCATATTAGAATCATATCTAAGGGTGACAACTCAGCTATACTTACAAGCCTTCATGAGGCGATAGCTCATGCCCAGCTGCAGGGCTATGCGAAATATTAACACTGCTAGTGCTATCAATATCTTTAGCAGGCCTACGAAAGTTAGAATGCATCATTGATATTGATGAGACAGGCAAAGACACTTACACACGGCCAGGTGGTGTCGGTTTTTCAGGGCTGCATATGAGATACCACGGTGCTGGTGGTCAAAGAGCATACATAATTAGGAAGGTAGTAGGTATGCGTGCGTGATGGATGTGGTAAGTCACCAAGCAATATTGAAATGCAAATTGTATAGGCCTAGGCGACTCAGGAACAATTTCATTTTGCTCTATTGGTATCAACCTATGCGCGCTCATAAACAACCTAACAAAGATCCAGAAAAAAGCTCGAAATTATGACCCGCTATTAGGTCAAAAGAAATGACCTATGGAAGATAGGTTCACACTTATCAACCTAGCAGATGACCTAAATAAGGGTGCTGGTGATTTTGGACCTGGCCTAAGTTGATTTTCAACCTGAGCTAGCTTCATAGTACAACTGGAATTACTGGACTTTACTAGGTGTACACCGGTGTACACTGATGTAAACCGATGTAAACCAGTTTAAACGGATGTACACCCGTGTGGAGCCATGTACAGCCATGTACACCGATGAAATCCTGTGGAAACCCGGGTGCGCCACACGGCCCAAGTGATTATGCGATCATGTAGAGCCATGTCAACACCGTGACAAACCTTGTCAACTCTACATGCGTCCACACTGAACTACACGCTCGCCACCCCCGACGAACCACACGCGACCACACCCCTTTTCACGCGTCCATCACACAATGTCACACCTATTATTGCTTCCTCCTTTCGGCATCTGCACCTTGCAGTCAACTCTCGGCTATGCTGCCAATCCAATATTGCGAGTCACCTGTTCATCTTTTACATCGGCTGAATTCATACGAGCTTTGTCTAGCACCGTGATCTCCGCATTGGGCCTGGTGCTCGAGGTGTGCCAAAATCTGTGGAAATACTACAACTGAAGTTGCACATGAAGCACAATATCCTATCGATCTCAGATGGAAGGATGAAGCAGTGGCGGTCTTGGGTACAGTTTTCCTTCTGTCTTGTTCACCTCTTTGCTGATGTCAACTCCCAGTACGCATGACCACAAGCCTGCCAGCCTGTCCCGACCCTCCCACACAAATATTGATCCCAATCGCTATGAGTCATGGCAATCCTAACACGAAACAGCACCGTTTATGAAGGATGCTGGACTATCGGATGTCATCTGGCAGAGCGGAGTCATACGCGGTGCTAAAGCCCACCCAGGAACTCGACAACGACGACCGCGGTGATAGCAGCTTGCACAATGGCCAGGGAGAGAATATATGAGGGTGGTGGCAAGATTTAGTGGGTGGACCAATGGCTGGTGAGGTGGTGAAGGGCAAGAGGGTGGGAGTGGGAGAGAGGGGTCCCCGATGGCTAACAATAACCACCACGACACGTTTTTGGGTGTCGACTCATCCCATAACAATGGTGTGTACACATTCTCCGACAATGCGTGGACCAGCCATGCAGTATCCGGGCCTACAGCCTTGGCAGTGTCAGCGCTAATGTTCATCCCCCATCCCGAGTCGTTCAGCGACACGTACATCTTTGCCGATAGCGCCAGGCGGCAGACTGCGCTGCTGGCCTTTGACAATCAGTACACTCCCTCGCCACCTATCCAGCGCAGCCAAGTGGACTATATGCGCAAATGACAGCCTGGCCTCCCTGAAAAGCCAGCTGTCTGTATTCCCTGATGCACTTTCTCCATCTTCCCAGCTGAACGAGCAGACGACTGGGACTCCATTCTCATTTGAATCTGTCTTTGGCTCCTACTACGAGCTGTACGCGACGAGCGCGTCGGCGCTCTCGATTGAAGGTCCTGAACGAAAGGTACTGCAAGAGTTGCATCTTGTCGATGCGGATGATGGTGGTGCGGACAGAAAACGTGTACGTTGGAATACCGAGGTCGCCGAGTTCACTATCGAGCTGTGCAAGAAGGTGAAGATGTTGGAGGTGTGTAGCTGTCCTGAAAGTCGCTGAAACAATCAATTTATATAGATTTTTATTTTTTGAGACTTTTGTTGGCTCCAAATTTCAGAATATACTCGTCTTTTCCGCTACCCCCACTATCTCTTGAACAAGATGCTGTATATTCGGACGTATCTTACATCTCATGTTCTCACTCGCTTATCCTCCTTTCAATCTCCACATCAAGTACGTCCTTATATCAACACGCAGTCAAGTATCCTCTTGTTTGTTCTCATCACAATGCGTGAACCACTCCGACCAACCTCTTGAACCCAACTTCTATCGTCCTCTCTTTGGCCGGGACTTTGAGGTCAACGACAGAAAGTGCTTACCTGAGAAATCCCGCGAGCTACGCTAGCTTCGCAAAGGCGCAAGGGATCCTTCGCTAAACATCGATGACATTGTCATATTTACACTTCCCACCCTCCATAAATCAGAAGGACCTGACCCTTGTGATCTCCCCACCTTTCCGGTGCATGTGGTACCTACAACATCATCATCACTTTGTTCATTCAAAGTTTCGGCAACCTACATATACCTTGGTCGCTGCTCTGTATTTGTCGATATCAAGAAAGCGAACAATTCTCTAGGCCAGGTGATCCTGAAGATCCTGTAGCCATCTCTCCTAACTATCCCCGAACCAAGATCTCCAGAACCTCTTCGGGGATACATCTCTCCCGCGAACTCGCAAAAATCGAAGACCTTATCTACCAAACACTGTCGCCGCTCCACGGAACCATTGTCCTATTGTTTTGGACTTCAAAATGTCAATATCCTGCTCGCGCCTTTCACATTTCCGCGACTAACCTCCCTGCTACAGCTTCCAATGCGGACTAGTCAGGTCGCACCGGTTCTGATTATGGACTATGATGGTGTAAGCTTGGATGAGTGAGCGAAGAGTTTTGACGATCATCTTTGTCCCAGCAACAGTGATGAAGAAAACAACAACGAGGGGGATGGGACGGGGACGGGAACGAGAGCTATTGTAGCAGGTAACGTTGAGAGGGACCGAGAACTCGAGGACTACATTTTCAAAGAGGGCAACCAAATTCTACGTTCTATGATCTCTTACCCTTGAAACAATACATTCACACGTCGAAGCTTCGTCTTTCTCTCCTCGGCATGTTCGCTATCCATGCATTGGGGTTGGCTCGCCGTGACATAGGGATGTCCAACGTGATCATCATGCCCAGTGCGAAGTCCTTTCTTTCCATCGATTTCGCAATGAGCTACCTCAAAATCACCGAGGTTGTGATGAGAACATGCGTTCAAACTCCCGAGCACATAGACGTCGCAGATCATGTTCGTCTCTGCTGCAAAAAGCATCATTTCGCTCTCATGCCATGGTGCGAATGACACGGCATAAAACAATGCAACTCCTGGCGCGACAACCCTGCTAAAGCAAATGACAGTCATCATACGAGCTGTATTCATTCTTCTTCATTCTCCTTCTCTACTTGCCTGTGCTCTGCCGTTGATAGAACACACATTGGAACTATTGATTTTCCTTGTCTGATCTCGAAACGCTCGGAGCCAAGTTGCTCTGAAATGTTGATGCCCAAATCAGAACTTGGGTCGTGATGCACCCTTTGTCCTTCTTACTACCATCGTCATATGTTCGTCTTTCCTCTCTCTTGGTAGCGTTTCTCAGAAATACAGTGCAGCTGTTAGAATCGAAACTGCTTTTAACTGGGGCAGAGTTCTCCTCGTTTGTTGCTGAACATAGTTTTTCAAGTTATTCGATTAAGGCACGCATAGAAGGGCAAGACGCGAATGACGAACACGGCATAGCGCATGTACGTCCAAACTCCTTATCAAAGAGTGGTCAGAAGACGTTCATCGGGGGCCTCGCTGACCATATGAACATTTCCTCCCTCATGTCATCGAACAAACCTAGCGATATTGTGTATCTGTCGGGTAGAACGGTGCATCACATTGGTGAGGACTACGACGTTAAGGATCCCATTGCAGAAAGGGAGTACTATGACCAGCTAGCCGCGTTTTGCCGCGCCAGGCACTGCGGTAGATCTCTAAGCATCGGAGATTCCTTCGATGTGACGCTGCCTACCCTAGCTAAACCAGAGGGCGGCCGCAAGCTTCCACCGTTTTCTCACATTGGTGGCATTATCTGCTCGCCGTCACCGAGGTCTTTCAGTCCTTCCTAAAATCTGAGGCTCATTGGTCTCTTGTTTGTATTGCAGACGTCATAACACGAGATTCCGACGAGACTTGCAGCACAATTGTTTTGAAGATCTTCCAACCTCGCTCCTACTAGTCGTATCTCGCACACTATTCTCTGCGGCTCTATCTTCGAAGCAACTCGCCAGCTGCGAGGATTGTGCATATAGCAAACTGAAAGACCTTCAGGGAACGGTGCTTTCGTATTTCTATGGAAAGCATAAGGTTCGTTTAGCTTGTGATGCGTCAGCCATTTATTCACAACCTTCCTTTAGCTACCGATGAAGAACATGGAGATGGCTCGTGTACTCATCTTAGAGTATATCCATGGTCCGTCGCTCGAGGAATGGAACGACTCCTTCCCAGAACACTCTGCTGCTGAATATCCGAGGAACAATCTTCCCTTCTATGATATAATGCTCAGCCAGGCTAAAATGGTGGTGTGGTTTATCTTTACCTCTGGTCTTTGATCACCCTGAATAATCTATGCTTCACTAGACGAAACTGGCGCTCCATGGTACACCAAGATCAATGAGCGTGGAAACCTCCAGCGAGACATACGTGCACAGAACCTTCTCATCATGCCTAGTGCTAATAACCCAACACATCGTCTTCATTGATTTTGCGAGGTAAGGAATTAACATATACTGCAAAACGTCAGATTGGTCATCGAGAGCAAAACGAGAGTAAGCCTGACATTTTGATAGGATCAAATCCACGCCGAGGAAAATGAGAGAGTCTTTCCAAACCAGATACTGAGAATCAAAGTCAGATCATGAAATAATATCAATCTTTATTGGACATACCGTGACGACGGTGAGCAGTGAGCATGTGCTGTCAGTTGATGAGATTTTTGCTTAATTTAAAGTGAAGGCGTCTTTACCTCGTAGCTAAGCCCGATATCACGACTTGTCGCATCAGGCCATAAAGCATATCAGAGGTGCTATGACAGGTTAGTCTTTGCTGAATGAAAATTTGTCACGACTCACCTAGAGAACGCGATAATGAAATCAGAAGTTGCTGCCACAGCAAATAGGGCCCATATTGATCTCTGGAGAAAATAACAGTGTGGTAGGAAATCCTTACCTCTCCAACAAAGTCCGTCTCTCCTGCCATTGAAGTGGGAACTATTGAGGTGTTGAGGATGTCCTGCAGAGAGAATTAGGCCGAAGGAAAACACAGAGAGATAATGAAGAGCTCACCGTGCATTGGTCACCGTTGTCGTCTAAAAATTTCATCAATCGATGAATCCAAAAAGGAAACGGAAGCCGATCACGGGATCAAACCCGTCCAGCTTCGCAATATGAACGACGAGGCGTAAGAGGTCGGGAGATGCACCGTTGAGATATGGGACGACAAGAGGATATGGGGTGGAGGCACGAGAGACGATGAGGGAGGGATAGGAGAGCTGAGAGACAAGAAAAGTAGGGATGAATGGGATAAAGACCTTGTATCACAAGTTTCAAATGATCCTGTCGTCGAGGTCCTCGACGATTCTGTGCCCAGTGGAGAAGGCAAACGGCAAGCCTGAGGAGTCAAGTCTATAGGAAATGAAACGTTAGTCAGAGAAAAGCAACGACAGAGATTCAGCAAACTTACAGGCTTTGATGTGATTCAACCATCGAAGGAAGACCTCA
Organism: Armillaria borealis; assembly: GCA_030435635.1. Classification (NCBI taxonomy): domain Eukaryota; kingdom Fungi; phylum Basidiomycota; class Agaricomycetes; order Agaricales; family Physalacriaceae; genus Armillaria; species Armillaria borealis. The sequence goes on along the minus strand of JAUEPT010000085.1, from coordinate 81,495 downwards.
TCAGGAAAAAATCACCAAGATATATAATAGTATAAGGGGTATATACCGCAAATAGCCGGATAGCTAGGTACCCCCTTACATACCATCCAGTAGCCCTCAGCCAATGTTACGTACCGTTACATAGCACGTCATAGCTCACTGCTAAATATCCTGTAGCAGTCACATACCAGTACCATTGCTTAATATATTTCTTACATAGCACACGAATCCATAGAAATCAAGCAATAAAATAATGGATATTCATCGACTACATTTGAACAAACAAACAACAAAGGTATGATATGCTACATAGGGAGTAGGGGTAGTGTTGACTCACGAATTGAATAAGACACGTTCTTCACAATGCACTGACCTATAAATCATGAGAATCAGTAATACAGCTGGGATTTATCGGAGACAGCCTTACACATCTGATCTTTGCATCCGATGACAGCACTAGTGAGGAACTGGAAAAGATGTCAGAGGGTAACAGCAATGAAAGAGCAAACCCACCAGCAGAACGAGGATGAATGGCTATTATATCACCGCAGCGTTCCAACAATCCTATGATTGGCACAGTTAGTGAGTACGAAAATGATGATAATGAAAGACACACCTCAAAACCAAGTTCAGACAGTGCCTCCATTGCGACTTGTTGCAAACACAAAAGCTACATGAGACGACAGTATGGCTCTGCATCAAAGCTAAACACTTTTATCAATCAAAGGAAGTTGCGACTATAAAATAACTACTCACCAATGGCCTTTGATTCGTAGTGAATCATGGAAAGAACGGTGGACAAAGCATACTTAAGCTTGAGGAAGGAACACGACAAATCCAGCAATGGCCATATTCTCAGGAGGGAAAGCTGGCACCAAAGACGCGTCGGATGATGGTGGTAAAAGGGAAGAAAGAGGTGGTTGGTTTTTGATCGGATGGCGTGATCGTATTGTTGATTTGTGCACGGACCTTCGGAGCTGGATCGGAGTTTGAAATGGACTTGATCATTTTGCGTCTCGCTTTGGTTTTGCGTTGGGCACTATAGTAAGGTCAAGCATCCGTTCTCGACTGCGTGTTGAAGAGTGCTTATCTTTCTCCACAAATACAGCTCCTATTATTATCCCACCTCACTGTGAGCCAGTAGTAACTCAATTTGATATATTCCAATCCCTCGGACTTGCAATTGCAGAACCCCCAGTGAGTCCAGTCACAGTGGACCCTGATACATGCACAAATTTACACTAACCAGTCAACAATTCAGCTTGTATTCCGAAGTCTTCAAGTCCAATAGGAGCTTCCAGGGACACCATAACTTTTATACTTCTGCCGTTTCGATTAAGTTGCAAATTTTACCTATACAATTGCTTATTGTAATGGTTTCGAACGTCTGATGAGTGGAATTCGCTACATAAGGAATTTCTGATTTACCTTGGTTTCATGAGATAGATACTGCTACGGTATATCTAGCAGCAAGCTATGGAATGGTACGGGATGGTACATAGCCATTGCGGTGAGCTATGCCCGCTACATAACTCGGGTAGTGCTACGTAGCACCGACACAGAGCTACATAGCAAATGGCCTTTTTCCTGATGCTAGCCACAAGAAAACAGAGGTGTGTGGGTGAGCGAGCGAGTGCGGCAGCGCGAGGGTCGTAAGGTCAAACACAAATTTCTGGTTCACCTTGACGTACTGCGTGAACTGGCGCTCTCGTAGTACATCGTAGTCTTCGGTGCATCAGAAATGGCATAGTGCAGGACTAGCCACAGGACTTAGAGGCAAAACTCCGGTGTTGGTTGGGAGTTCTGTAGAAAGAAAAGCGGCGGCCCGCAACCCTAACACCGCGGCACGCTCCGAAATCCCGAATGCGGACCAGGCGTGACAATTTGACATGGATGTACACGTGTTTACACGGGTGTACACCCCACCCGTCTGCACTCGATACCATGGGAAGACAGATGTAATCCAGTGCAGACAAGTGTGGTAGACACTGGTTTGACATTGGTTTTACATGGGTCTCCATGGCATTTGTCAGTGGGGAGAGACCATGTGCACGGGTGTACATCCGTGTAAACGCATGTACATGGTAATACACCGGTGTACACGCATTTGCCGTCATCTACACGGGTCTACACGGAATACTGGGGGTTTTGTCCAGTATTTCCGGGTGTATCATAGTGACTGTCTTGATACTTGGTGTCAACAACCGGGTCCGGAAATGAGAGAGTTGGAAGGAGCACATTGGCCACTGCTTTGGAACTGTAGAATACTTTGATTATGGGGTAAATCAATGTAAGTAGTCCAACATGTCTAATCACTAGCTCATCCAGTCAGAGAGATGCCGCAACGCAAGCCGAAGGAAAATTCAGAACGTCTACAGATGTACTAGTAAACATCGATTCCACTAACCAATGTAGCATTTTAGTTACATGACTCACACTGAGATATCAATGTGATATTGTGGGCTAACCCCAGGATACTTGCTATCGGGAGTGGCGAAGGGGTACGAAAGAATACATAGTCATTAGAGGAGCGAATCAAGGCGGACTCCAAATGGTTTTCTTGAGACCGTGTTTGGATCTAGGGGAGTAGTGATGTAGAACCTAAAGAACCGAGAGAGACCCTTTGATTATGGAGCTGTCGAACGCAAAGAGACATAATCGAGATGAGGGCAAGGGGGTATACTGAATGAACATGCTAACCACAAAGATAATGATGTGAAGGTGTTTGCGTGGAGCACGCACAATGGAGTTGTGTTTGTTTTTCCCAGAACCATGAGACTCGTGAAGTAAGACATAGGAGATGAGCAGTATAGAAGGGGCAGTTCCGTTCGTAAGGACCGCTGGGAGTCAGTTATTCGGACATAGAAGAGGATAAGACGTTGCTAATTACATCAGGATGTGTAGAAAAGGATATAGTAGCAGTGACATTGAGAAAGCACCGTATCTGACACCTGCAAAGTCAATATCCTGCGAACTGGGATCAATGTGTGTTAGCGAATGTAGCAGAGATTACTGAATTTGAGGTATGGTCATACACATGAGAAGGCTGCAACGACAAGAGCACAAATTGTCTCACTGTTTTGCAGAGAGCTGGAAACCTATGTCCAGTTATCGGTTACACGGATTAAGCTCCATCAAATCCTCCGTGAAACATAGCTTGGACAGGTGTCTGGGTGGTATTATAACCACCCAGAATTACGCGTCTGACCGACAAACCAAGGTATGCATGCCTCGATAAGGTGGACACTTGTTCTTATTCCCCGCTGTAGTTACACGAACATACTTAGACTATGATAAGATGTCAGTAATTCCTCGACGCCATGAGAAGAAAAGGCGGACGTACGATTATAATGTTACGATTTTGTCTGTCATCCAGTGTCTGTGGAGAGACCTGACGAGGACGTTTTCTGACCTCATACTCCCTGCCCTCTATGTGTATATATACACCTCTTTCCTCCAAACTCATCGTCGTTTCTGGCTAGACATGGGATTAAGTGCAGGTGAAGCGATGATACGCACCGGAAGACCTCCCCTACGTCGAGGGTAGGCATTTGCTGGCTTTGCTAACAAATAACATGCCATTCATAGATAGGACTGATGCTAAAAGGAATCTGAGCGAAATCAGGGTGTGGCAAGACACGATTTAGAGCTTCTTCGCTAGACTTTTGCAAGAGACTAGCGGTTATATATGGCTGTGTGGAGTGGTGAAACTGCCGTGGGGTTGCATAAATAATCAAAGCTTGAAGATTTATGATTACACTACCTATGAGTGCGGCTCAAGCAGTCGCCATTCTGCTGTTTGCTGACTATTCTTCGTCGTGCTGCGTGTCTCTTGTTCGTGTTGCCGATGGTCGATCCAGAATTGTACATTTCATCAGATCTCCCTTCCAGAGAGCTAACCATCATCTACCTTATGCCAAGGGTAGTAATCAGGGAAATCGCTGGGTTGGCGAACGAAACATGAATCATTCAAGATTCAGCATGGATCCTCAATCCTCAAGCCCAGGCTTAGATCAAAGGGAGGATGAACGAGACGTACGATTCTCCGATTTTCAATTCAATCTTCTGGAAGATGGCTGTGAGTAGAAGGAACGAAAGAAAAATGAGCGCTAGAATGAAGCTTTAGACTTAGCTTCGACTCGTTGTCCTGGAAACGACGACACACACACAAGTATATCCAGATTTGACAGAGTGGGAAGATTACAAAGGTAAAGATGGGCTGCCGACATTGATACTACCCGGGCTCATGCGTGTTTCGTTCGGTTCTACGGTACGCTGGAAACACGCCGTAGGAGATTTACCGGTAGCCCGTACAATGCATGTCATACGTAGCGTCGTATTTCAGCGGCTGACTGTTCCATTAGGTATCGTCTAGTAAGCTTTTAATCCATCGGGCTTCTGCTCGTTCATGGATCAGAGATTTTATAACAGGTAAAGAAATGATTGCGCACTATTCTATCTTCATTCATCCGGTATATCGTTCACACGGCAAAGAAAGAACGGATTTAATCGGTCCTGCGAAGACGAATCGGAGTTAGTTAAATAATAAAATGAGGCTCTGTCGGAAACACCCGTAGCTCAGCGGCCGGGTGTTGCATGTGTAATTGCATCGTTATTGTGGGCCGCTCGTTTCCCAATGAGGCTCGTGTAGAATATCATGCTGTCACTCATCCCAGCAGGGTAGTTGAACAACCGAATAAGAAAGAATGCGCATATCGTTTGGTATTGCTTGACGTCAGTCTTGGTAAGATGGGCAGCCGTTCGTATTCAGTACAGTAGTTACATGAAAGTATCTAGAATCATACGTCAGAAGGAGGTCTAAATGTTGAGATGAAAAGGCGGACATACAATGATGATATTAGGGCTTCTTTTTGTGTCATAAACACGGTGATCCCATCAGGAGTCACACGGAGCTAAAGAGTCATCATGGGTCCGCATATATGGACTCCCCTTCAACTTTAAGCCCAACGATGAAGCAACCAAGACGTCTTGACAGCGAGCGATCTTCGGCCCCCAGTCCTTGCTTCGCCAAGGTCCATATCTAAGCAAGAGTCAGCTAGGTCGATGCGAGATGAAATTCAACAGAACCATCCTCTGGGTGGACTATACGTGTTTCTTCGGGGCTTTGAAAAACCCCTTCTCATTTCTTGGTCACTGGGACCATGCACACGAGGACTGGATGCTAGCAGGCGAGTGAGCCAGAGACACGTCAGGTAAGACATGACATACTCAGTTGGATTGTATCTCGATTCTACAGAAGAGCGTGAGATTGTCCTCTGTAGTATAGCCGACGCGCTGTGAATGGTGGGAGCTTGACGCAAGGCACAGTGACAGTTGGGATACCGGGAGGTTGAGCGATAACAGGCGATGAGAGACGTTATCGCGCGCCATCGTGGACGCGAGGAATGGATGCTAAAGACGGGTGAGCGAGAGAATGGCCGAGTAAAATATGGCATACTCGGCTGGACTACATCTCCGGAGCACGTGGGAATCGGTGCTGCAGTACAGTCGCCGTGCTGTGAATGTCAGGAACATAAGGCACAGTGACAGGAGATTATATAGGAAAGGCTATTGTGCGACTTCGAGCTTGGAGTTGGAACTGGTCTGGGAGAGATGGATAGATTGGATTCGAGAAGCAGCCGTGCTACTATTCGCGAGAGCTCCAAGAGCATAAGTCGGGCCTTGCCATAAGTCGATGACGTCGAGATGATACTGCCTCGCTGCTGCAGTTATCGTGTCGCGCGCCTCTTGCTCGTGGTGCTGGTGGTCTCCATCGAACTGTTGATTCCGTCTCCGCGCGCAAAATATCTGATTATCACGTACCATTGGCCAAAGGTCCTCCCTAATCTGTGTGATCAGCGCTTCAGCGGTCGCTGTTTCTCCTTTCCACAAATGGATGGTACCAGAGTAGGCATGAACGGGCTAGAACTGCAGGCCCTCGTCGCATTCCAATTCTAACCCTCGGTATGGGAACATAAAACGAGTACGACTCCATGCGAGCCATCAAACCCCTACCGCCTGCTGAAAATGAATCCGCGTGGATAGAAGACAAGCATGCTAACCGTTTAGGCATCGGCGTACAGCAACGTACATGGTGACGCATGGTCAAGAAAGAACTTGGCTTGTATTGTCGAGATGAGCAACATCCTTTCCCTCTAAATCCCACGGAAACGCGCCGCTAGTGTCATATTCTGCACCTAGGTTAACTCTTGGTGATTCTGAGAAAAATCTTCCGCACGAAGTAGTTTAGGTACTTACCTTGGATTCGGTCTCGCTTTGGTCCCGCGTTGGAGACACACTTTCAATACCTCTGATCTTGGCTTGGTCTTGTGAAACCTATCTTCCATGAGGCGTTCGAAGACCAAAGTCCGACAAAATGCGACCTAGCGAGAAGGAAACATTAATATGAAACTGAAGATGAGTGATTACGGTACCTGTGGGTGTGGCTCAAGAAGCTGCTGTTCGGCTGTCACTCACTGTCCTTGGTCGTGCTGCGTGTCTCTTGGTCTTGTTGCCGACGATTTCACCTTGATTGTTCATTTCGTCTAGAGGGCTGTCCATCAAATACCTTAAGCCATGGGCAGTAATCAGAGAAGGAGTTACTTTGACGAAATAAACCTGATCCACTGAAGATTCGGCTTGGATCCTCAATCCGGAAGCCCAGGCTGGTCTAGCGAAGAGAAAATGAATGGGGCGTGTTATTCCCCGAATTTCTATTCAAACTTTGCAAGATACTGTGAGTAGAAGAAACGAAAGGAAATGAATGCTGGAATGAAATGTTAGACCTCGCTTCGAATCACTGCCGTGGATACGGCGACAAGAAAGTATTCAGATATGACAGAACAGGATGATTAAAGATAAAAATGAGCTGCCGAGATCGATACTACCCGGGCACGTGTAGGGTCTTTCGATCCGTTTTACTGCACGTTAGAAAAACGCGGCACGACATTCATCAATAGCCAGTGGAATGAACGTCGAACATATCGTCGTGTTTCATGGGCTGGTTGCTCCTTTAAGTATCGTTCCGTATCGAAATTCTGCTCGTTCGTGGATCAGAGATTTTATAACAGGTAACAAATGATTTACGCAATGTTCTACGCTCGTTGATTCAGTGTATCGTCCACACGGAGAAGAAAGACTCGGTTACGTGGGTCCTACAAAGAAGAATCAGTGTCGGTTACATAATAGAATCAGGCTTTGTCGGAACCTGGGGGGATAAACATGAGATGCAGGGATCAATGCCAAATATGGGGAAGTTCAGTGTCTACCAGGCAAAGAGGTGGATAGCCAGATTCCCGCAGAATCGTACGTCGCAGCACCCGTAGCTCAGCAGCCGCATGATGTACGTGTAATTACACCTTTGTTTTGGGCCGTTCGATTTCCTTTGAGGCTCGTGTTGAATATCGTGCTGTCATTCATCCCAACAAGATAGTTGAACAACCGAATAGGTAAGAACGTGGATATCCTTTGATATTGCCTGACGTCTCTCTCAGTAAGATGGACATCCGTTCGTATTCAGTACAGTAGTTACATGAAAGTATCTAGAATCATATGTCAGAAGGAGGTCGAAACATTGAGATGAAAAGGCGGACGTACAATTATGATATTAGGACTTCTTCTTCGTGCCACGGTGATCCCATCAGGACTCGCACGGAGCTGAGGAGATACGATACTCCTGAACCGGCACGTATTGATGCAGTGCTCTCGAGCCCAACGATGAAACAACCAAGGCGTCTCGACAGCGAGCGATGTTCGTCCCCCAATCCTTGCTTCGCCCAAAGTCCGTGTCTAAGCAAGGGTCAGCTACATTGTTGCCAGATAAAATCCAAGCGAACCATCGTCTGCGTGGAGTATACGCGTTTCTTGGGTGAGTTGTAAAACCCCCTCTCATCTGTTGGTCGCTGGTATCATGGACACGAGGACTGGATGATGAAAGGAGCGTGAGCCAGAGAAAGGCTAGGTAAGATATGACTTACTCAGTTGGATTGTGTCTCGATTCTCCGGAAGAGCACGGGATTGTCTGCTGTAGTATAGTCACCGCGCTGTGAATGGCGGGAGCTTGACGCAAGGCGCAGTAAGAGGAGTTGCTATGGGGATACCAGAGAGATAGCAGGCGATGGAAGACATTATCGCGCGTCCTCGAGCTTCGGGTTTGGGCCTGGTTTGGGAGACGAATAGGCTGGATTCTAAGAAGCCGCTGTCCTGCCGTCCACGAGAGCTACAGCTCATTCTTCCAAACGTCCGGCTGGAGTTCGGTCACTTTACAAGAGCATCAGTCAGACGATGATGTCGAAATGATACTGCCTCATTGCTGCAGTCATCGTGCCACGCACCTCTTACTTGTGGTGCTGGTGATCTCCTTCGAATCGTTGATTCCATCAGCTTCCTGTGCGAAATATCTGACTATCACGCACCATTGGCCAAAGGTCCTCCCTAATCAGCGCGGAGTCGGCGGTCGCTGCTCTTCTTTCCATAAATCGATGGCATCACAGTATGAGAGAGCCAAAGCTACGGGTCTTCATACCGTTCTTATTCCGTCCGGAGCCATGGGCCCAGCAAATGAGTGTAATCGAACGCCAGCTGGCGAAAGTGTTGGTGACAAGAGGTAAGATCAATAGATGCAAATACTGCAGCGTACACGATGGACGGAAGACCGGCCCGTGCGATACCTGGCTTCTTGCTTGCTTCCGCCCAAAATGTAACCTCTTCGCTTAGCAGCTGCTGTTGCGTCTTTCACTATCAGTTACGATCGTTGAATTTCGATTCAACTTGAACCATGACTGAATCGGACCCTTGCCGCATTTCAGCCAGATGAAACATCGTCCTTTCACTGGAGATTGAATAGAGAACCAAATGCCGATGAGGAGTACGAACCTCAGAATCAGTACGGTGAGACGAGCGTCACTTTCATTTGGTTTAGCTCCAATATGTTGACAGCAGCCACAATTCTTTAATCCTTCGATTCTACCCTGGGGAAATCAGAAAACTCGCTGCAACATCGCTAAGATTCAAAGGTGATGTTGTCGACGCGCATATATTCAGTTACTAATTGATCGTGAAGAATTACTTTGTACCAGTCTATTGAAGACCAGCCATACTCCCCCCGATTGAACAGCAAGCGGTCATGAATACAATGCCACTCGTGCCTTTCGAATAGGCGGTGGATATTCCTTCGCCGAAACTGGCACCTGTCATGACCCTGGAAAACGTTCTGTTTCCCCGTTGGTAGCGGGAATGGTGACGTGTACGTATTAGTATCCAGCACACTGGATAGCAGTGTGGACGAGACTGTTACGAGGCATGAACTCTCCGCGGTAGGACATGCCGGGGTGTTCGAACTATTGAAGGACGCCACTGATGGGTAAGATCAAGCATTGATGTTCGAACAATCCCCCTGGCGGTGAGTTCCTTGTACGTTAAGACGACATGTACCTGACACCTTTAACAGTCCCTCGGGTCGCGTCTGAAAAGTTTGCAACCTCTTGCTCGACAAGGGCGTAAAAACTGAATACGAAATGTAATCTCATAAAGGTTGGTTTCTTATTCTTGCGCGCTCTTCCTTTCTGAGATCAAGCTCTAGCGTAATTGAGACGTTGGCTCGAGTCTTGCTCCTTGAATGTATTCTCTTCTTCAACGGAGAGTTTTTTTGGAGCATAGCTGTGACGATGAGACTCCTCCATAAATATTGTCGCCTACAGGCTCTGAGAATCCATGGTACGTATTTATCATAGAATCATACACCTCATTCTCACCATCGTCGGAATTAAGAGGCATGACCGAGATCAAGAAGCGCAGTATCACGTATTGAGTTTCTCCCGGACAGTTTCCAAGAGATGGGAGCTGTTCTGATTCGGTTTGCCAGCTACATTAAATTTCTACCCAGGAAATAGAGGTTGATGACGGTTCGTTCTCATTATTCATTTCAACGAACCACAAAGACTGATAGGCTGTCTGTAGTATTACGCCGGATTTTTCTGTTTTTCGTCCATAACAATTTCTGGGGCATCTAATTATTATGCATGGCTTCCGTCGTACGTTAACATCTACAAGAAGAATCCGAGGCCCAGCTAACATTGGAATGCAGGTACACATCACCGCAGCACGGCACCTAGGATTCAAACCATAGCCGCCTATTAACGGCGGTGCGGCAATCAATGGTGATCATATGGACCTCCTGCTTGGCGCAAGGATGTCACTTTCTGAGCAGGATTGGGAGGTATTTGTGGTTCCTTGCGCGGATTCGGCGAAGAGGAGCCATAGTGAACGGCTTTCTGTGCCTTCAACGGTAGGTTTTTTCCATGTTTTTTCAAGCAGTTGTTGAACCTAGCACGTAGAACGTCGGCCACCGTGGGAGTAGAGAGAGGACCATGCGGATTTATGATGTCGTTGGCATCATGTACCCGTATACATCAGATCTCATTGATGTATCTTGATGAACAGCCGGTGCTTCGAAAGGAGCGGCAATAGATATTCACACCGAGAGAGTGAAAGTCGTATCTCGGAGTGTAAGGTGATGACGAGCGAAAGCTTGACTCGGAAATGAATGGCAATCATATCAGAGGAGTGGCGTCGTCGAATCGCTCTTCACACACAATACACGTTGTGAGCCTCGTGATCGAATCACAGGGTGAATTCAATGTAACGTCCACGTGTGCACCGTGATGATGTTGTTCCGGTGCGGTCCATTCTAGCTTTGACCACGTCGACTCGAGCAGCGCTTCTCTACGCTTCGCTGAACAATATCGTGAAGACGTCGAAATAGAAAATAGTGCGTATAGTTCATCTACGGTCATTTTGAGTACCTACTTACTCTGAGAACGTTAGCGCCATCGAGTCGCATCAAGTTGATTTGGAAACGCTTGCGCTCCGTTTTCACGACTCTACAGAAAAGAATGGATTCCCCTCCGAGCATAGCTGCTATTTCGGACCAGAATGCAAACGTAATTGGGCCTTCAGAGTCTCCAGGGGAGATAGCACACCCGAATGTCAGTTCTACCTCAGAAGACGAGGAACGCATCCTGGAGGCGATATCCGGTTCTTCATTGGAGGTGCAACCAGATTTATCCTCTACGTCCTTGGTTGCAGGTTCTCATATTGACCCTGTCGATGAGCAATCAGCTAGTGATTCTGTTAGTCTTTCGCGCAACGACGACAATTATGCTTGGTGGTACAGGGATGACTGGGTAAGTGAGTCGGCAAGATAAGAGGCGCAGGAATTGATAACATATTCCAGGGCATCACTCTCCCCAGAGTCACCATCTCTGCGCTCACTGAGACCGGCCAAGCGGAAGAATCCATCAAGGTTCCAAAGCAACGATCCTATACCGGTCGAAGCCCCGTTATTACCTCCTCCCTTGCCGATACTCCCTGCGCTGCCCTCGGTGTTCAGGGTGTCTTAGATCGATTGAATGCGACCCTAGGAACATCACACACCCTCGATACTCCATCTGTCTTATCCCTTCTCGAGGAGTCCATAGAGAAGAATTATGACTTTGGCACTGTATATGGCCATCTACGCCCGGTATGGAACGCACATAGGGATTGCAATATCCAAGACGAATTCCGCAGATGGGAAGAGGAGGACAGGCAGATACGACAACGAGCACTGGTAGGAAACGTGATCATCAATCCAGAGTTGAGACCTCGACGTGTATGGGACCTGTACAGCAATCGCGTCTTGCCATATTGGATCGCTGAGAAATGGCCCAGGCCGATTTCACATGCTTGGGTTGATGAGGAGGATCATGTGAATGTGTTGACACCTATCAATGGAAAGGAGTGGCCTGTGCCAATCCCGAAGGACACCAATCTCGATCTCATCCGGATCGAGATGCTGAATCTGGGAGTGGAGTACATGTGGCTGGATGTCCTCTGTTTGAGACAGAAAGATGGCCCAAGGGAGGAGCTGCGTGCGGAGGAGTGGAAACTTGATGTGCCCACAATCGGATACATCTATCGGCATTCCCAGGTGGTGATCTACCTGAGTGGGCTGGGGCAGCCATTGAGTTTGAAGGAGGGTGACTTGGAGAGTGATCGGTGTTGGTTTCGACGCGCTTGGACAGTCCAGGAGGTCAGACAAACGGAAAGGATCATTGCTGGGGATACGACAGATGGACCAATGCATGCTGAGCCAGTAGACGACAACGGGAACTACGAGACGGCCATGTTGACCAAGTTTCACAAGCAGCTGAAGTCATTGTATACACATGCGGATATATTTAGTGTACTGACAGCCATGCGGGATCGGGTATCGACGAATCGAATCGACAGAGTAGCCGGACTCGCACAGCCTATGCTGCCTTATACGATACCTGCCTACTATGAGAGTGGGTCTCTCGAGGATGCATGGACAGCGCTGGTGAATACAACACACAGGTTCGACCGCGCGCTCCTTCTCTTTCAGTATCCTAGATTCGGACTCGGACGCAAGAAATGGAGGCCGACATGGGAACAGGTCATGACGGAGCCTCTGCCAGCATTTGTTGACTATTTCGGTGGAGTTCAGCATGATAATGAGATGGATGAGGACTGGGTTGATGGGCTTTGCATTGAAAAGGGGCTTCTGCGGGGATTGGACGTGGGATCGGCAGAAGGGGTTGATCGATGTGGACAGTTGGAGGTCAAAGATGCGGACGGGACGTCGCACACATTCAAAATCTGTGTCACCCACCAAATCCCAATACCTGAGGATGTGTACGTTTTACTTCGTGTTCAAGATCCATGGCGCGACAAGTTCAATAAACAAATATACTGGGCTGTTGGACGACGAATGCCAGATCAGAGGTTCGAGAAAGTGTCAATGTTTATGATGGACAACTCGAAAGAAGTAACGGGGCTCGATGATCTCCAAGGCGTCATGGTAAAGTCTCGCAATGTACTTGCTTGATCGTACATCACAACGTCGATAGCTAGTATCAAACCAATACATTCATATTTAGATGACCAAACTGAACATAATGTTAGTGAGCAGGGGATATCGTTAGATAAAATAGTGACCTACATCACATGCAAAGAGTATTGAACGCTGATATCGAAGTATACTTTGTAGTCATGTATAATGCCATAAGCTGTGCGGTCGATGATGCAAGTCACTCTGTGGTAAGGGTCATCGGGGAGGAACTGGGTGCTATTGGGAGTGAATGGATCAAAGTGCAGAGCACCTAGGAAATGGTGGAATAGATTGTACACACGCATGGTAATGTTGGGGTGACAAGGGTCAGGGAGTTTTCTGGTTGAAACTCCTGTTAGGTTGGTCCAAAGGAAGTGTCGTATTATACCCATGCGACGGTGCATAGAAAGATCTGAAATCCTCCTGCATGACTTTCGATGACTTGTTGCTTGTGTCTCAGAGCATGTTCTAAGTTGGTAACCAGGCGATTACGGTCATACTGGTGTACATTGAACCAGTTGTAGATGTATGTGATGAATATCATGCTTGCTTCTGAAGATAGATGAGTAGAGATATATCAAGAGAAAGGCGGGTACACTACCAATACTGTGATGGTGATGATGGTAGCTTGAAGTGTGCTATTGAAGATATATGAGTAGAGATATGTCAAGAGCAAGATGGGGACAGTACCAATATGGTGACGGTGATGATGGAAGCTTGAAGAGTGCTGCTTAGTTGTTAGAAGAGCCCCGGAGGAGAGGTAGAGGGTGCTTAGTCACCGGAATAGTCGGGACATGGTAAGGAATAAGAAGAGACTACAGGATACAATATCATAAGGCAGCAAATCCAATAAAATGTAAATGCAGGTAGAAGCAAAGAGATTGAGTGGACATACCCAGTTCTATGCACACAGTATATCCGCAAGCTACTGGGACGACCCAAAGCGAATCAGCTGTTGTATCACAGATCCTAAATGATGATCAAGGGTACATACCGGATGATACATGTAAGGTCAGAGTGAGAGGCGATCCTTCGGAGAGGGAAGGGACGTGGGCCAGAGAGGTTCTCAATGGCAAGGTAGTGTATTGCTATTTGCACGTTGTGAAGAGATGTGGGAGGGAGTTACATGGGAGAATGACACTTATTCACCCAAACCAGTTTGTACGATAAAACCATTCATTAGATGACAAACTGAATAAATACATTGAAGGAGGCCTGTAATAAAGGAAAGTTAGATGCATTCCATGCACAAACATGTAGACTCACATATATACTACAGAAAGGACACTTCCAGACCTGTTTTCAAGAGAGATTACCAACCGGGAGTTATGGGTACACATACATTTAAAGGATCGGAACAGTGAAATGTTAACCTACTAACGGATGCATACTTGATCACATTCTGACAACAGAGTAACATATTGGCGATGTAAGCAATATCAGTGTCACTTTGTAAGTCCCAACATATGAACGTGATGTCAACCAGATGAGGAAGAAACCTGGAATTGGTGCGTAGCTCGCTAAAGAACTGTGTGCAAAAAGATGGGAGTGTGAGATGAAGGTAGACTGGTGACCGTCTGTCTAACCATGCTAGTTGTTGCAAGCAAGAAATCAAGAGTAGACAGACTGGTAAAAATGGATCCGAATTTGGCAGGAAGCGCAGGTGGCTGTGTTCTGATCAGGTGAATATCACATGTGTACTTCGGACCGACCCAAACCGGTTATTTTCTGTTACATTCTTACCGTTACTGCGTTTAATGCTTCATAGAAAATCCTTCTCAAGCATTTTTTTAATTCCTAGTATGCCTCCTGATAACATGTTATTGCTTTTTCTACTGCCCAGACCCATATTTTTGCCTACAAGTGTCTGTTTGAGATCTGGATCAGTATTTTGGATCATTTGACAAGAAAAAATCGACATATTAAATGAGTGGTAGTTTTTTGGAAGCTTTGACGTGCTTTGCGATGCTTCCTTGGTAGCAGTACAAGCGGTATTCAATGTGTAATCAACAATACTCGATGGATGCATCCCGGCCCGAAGGGCACACGTGATATTCACCTGACCAGAACACAGCCACCCACGGTTCCTGCCAAATTCGGATCCATTTTTACCAGTCTCTCTCATCTCACTTTCTCGCTTGCGACGTCAAGTGGCGAGAGAGACGGTTACGAGTCTAAGATGAAGGTTCTGCAGATTGGGAAGATGCTGCAATATCCTTGTGATAGTGTTGTTCTGGTAGTCGAAACCATCCACAGAATCTGTATAGGACAGTGAAAACGAAGTGATACCATACTCTGGCAATGACAGGTGGGGCCAGATAACGAAGGGACTGCCTTTGTAGCACAGCAAGAGTCTATGAATATCATTGAGACGCATGATTGACCACATGTCTGGCAATCAATGGGGGGGTACCACTGTCGCACAGAGTAAGGCTCATGACAGAAGGTAGTTCAATGACACCATCAAAGTCTCCAACATTGGCATCACAGGTGATATCTAAAGAAGAGACACTGATCATGTGCGACAGCAGATCGAACACTGTGGTTAACTGATTATAGAGGTGGACCTTGAATACCTCCAGGTTGAGGAATGTGACGGGTGATATGGTGAACAACTGAAGGGGTACGTCAGCTAAGGCTAACGATCAAAGGTTTGGAACAAATGAGAAGGCCAAGATGATGGGGATTGAGGGTGGAGTGGGTACCGAACTGACGATAGACATAGAACTAGAATCATTTATGATGAGACTATTTACATCCCCTAGAGACCCTGCGCAGACATCTAGCAAATGCCAGACTGTAATAGGGGCATCCATCAAAAAGGAACGCCATTGCCGACACCTGCAGAGGATGTATTCGAGGAGGGGATGTCCAGCAATATGAATGCCATGTGCGACAATGGTTACATTGATTAAGCGAACCGAAGTACGGAATATGCATGTATCTAGCACATGCAATGCATGATGACTAGAGGGAGTCGCAGAAAGATGCAATGTGACACTCAATATGAAATTCAAGCGTACATCAGACCAGAGTGAAGGTATAGACAGACACACTTTGCGCCACTGATGACAAACCTGTGTCCATCTTCACAGGTTGTCTGTAGTAGAGACGCACACATTAAACCCGCCCTTTCTTCTGTACATGAATATTTCTCTCAGTAATTCTGGAGGTAAAACACAGACAGGATGCATGATAGCCTTGATAGAACCAACATCCTTTTCAGCTGTGACAATCTCCTGGTGGAGTCTGAGGTGCATTTTTTTACAGTCATCAAGGGTCTGGTATAGGCTAGCGATGTCGGAGGTGCAGTGGGTGAGAGCCATTTGTAGGGAGAGCCGCTGGTTGATGGTGGGAGGGATATTGGTGTACATGAGCATATGTAAATCGGATGGATCAACAGGATGTAAGGTGGATGGAAAAGACACGGTGGATGGACCGTCCGCATCATCTGCAGTATACACAGTATACATGGACATGCTGCGTAAAGGTTGAGATTTCATTATCCGATGTTAGTACGAGGCCAGACACGTACAACTGATGTAGTAAGCGCAAAGAGCATTTGCTCGCTTGCGTTTAATTTCCAAACACATGCGTGCATCTTCTTGGGGTTTGCATTCGACCTTTGGATGTGCGCTGTGACTTCTTTGTGAGATTTATCAACAAAATACCTTCGTTGAAGGACCTCTTCACCCCCTGGAAGTCCCTGGAAAGTTCAAAAAGGTAAGGTTTTCGTGCACATTCTGACATTCAGTAGCACTGTGTTGAAGGGCACTCTTTTTAGAGCTAAGCATATGCCATTATACTATGATTATAGCTGACACCATGCTATTCAATGGCCTTCCTGAGTCATGCTTGATCTCATGGGAGTCTATGAGACATCTCCAGAGACTCGGAAGAAGTAAGTACATGTTCAAGATGAAGGATATTCACATACAAAGCAAACAAACTCATCCGTGTTCACTAAAACATTACTAGTGAAACTGCAAGCGAACATGGTCTGAACTTCAGTTGAATGCAAATGAATGCAATGAACGCAAGCTCGCAAATGGCGCACATGCAAAATTCTCCTGGCCCTGCTGAGCGTAGACATTTGTGAAAGTCGTCCAGCCTGTTGCGTTTTCGTACCATTCAAAGAGTGTGAAAAATCTGAGTACCAGATCCCATGGCACATTTGCTCAGCATCGAACTCTGTGTCATTGCTGTCGGTCTCAGCATGCAGGAGGCAGCAAAAACAGAGAGTCAAACCTCAAATTCCTTGATTCTGCTCATACATACAAAGCTTTGACTCACTTAGAGGGCGAGCCACTATCTTCCCAGCTGAACCTGGATGGCACTCGCAAACTATCTGTGAAGCACTTGAGTATATTAAGGGCATAGTGTACAAGAATACACTAACCTTTCCCACTTCAACGAATTGCAGGGAATTTCGGTCTTCCAGGATTCTTTTGGTTCTGTTTCAGTTTTCAAAGAACCTATCCAAAAAACTGAATGACAATGATGAGGATATATACGCAAGAATCTGTGAAGTCAACATTCTGCATGGAGGTGTACACTTGGCCCTAGGATATATTGAGCAATGAAATTCCTGAGGAAAGAGAAATATTTCATACTCAACCTATAGTACCCATGTGTCACTCAGAAGAAGTTGGAACAGATCTTGCTAGAGCCTGCCATGCTCTCCAGTGCATAGCAAAAGCAGAGTTTCTACAAATGGTCAAAACATGAAACCTACTAAATAGTAAGACAAAAATGGATAGCCAAAACTCAGGGCATACCTGTCTCTGCATCAAATGATCCGAAGCGTACAAGTCAAGGTTGAAACATTCATATCTCAAGAAGCCCTCACGTGCCCTTCTAAGTCGACCTGAGGCCTGCTTCCTCCCCAATCACCAATGTGAATGCCTGTAAACAGGTTCAACCAAGGTCCAGACAAAAATGCAGAAGCAACATACCACATCGCATAAATATATCCATCATGGATGCTGTGTACCAGGAAATATGGCACGACATTGTACATTTGGTGCTCTAAGCAGTCGTGAATTCTTCCGGAAGCTTGACTGTCAGTGATGCAAGTAATGAAGAAAAGAATTCATATCAACCTACCTGTTTTCTCCTGGTGAAGCTTAATGTTGTCCGCTGCACATACACCCTGAGAGACAGTCTGTCAAAAGTTTAAGGTTTGTGTCCTAGACAGAGCCTGGGAAGACGTATGATACTAGCCAGTTTGTTCCTGAAGAAGATATTGGATAGCAGCTAGCACGTATCTCAAAAACAATTCTACACCACTATGCTGAAGTTTCGGAAACTTGAAGGAGCTCGAGTGAACACAGAATGGTGAACACACCATATCACACACATGCATCTGAGAGCAATCACTGAGATCCATGAACACCAGTATATGCGAGATAACAGCGGCTGCTAAAATTATGCGGATGTCTAAGAAGAAAGAGCATACACTAGCATCATCAATGTGGGAATGAAGCTATGACGATGTCACTCTGTTAATCTTCTCTGTGTAAGACACTAAATATCCTCCGAATCCTGACTATGCGCATCAGCAGGTGTATCCAGAACAATACCAAGAGAAATACACACTCTGAAGCGAGCCAAACAGGTTCCGACAAAGTTTACATGATCCATCTTGGAGGAGCATAATACTAATGGATGTCTTGCTGTTGACTGCACTGAGTTGAGGCTAGGGCTAAGATTAGGCCTTAGAAGTGATTGGACAATGATTAATGAAGAGCATGGGACCTCATCCAAGATTGCATGCACAGATGAACACCATTTTTATAGTTGGGTCTCAGGCTGTCCTAGTATTGATTAATTGTATATCATGCTGCTGAATCCTTTATTGGTTGTTGCCCCTTCCAAATAACAGGGCAAAGTCATCCTAAGAGTAGTGAGTGTTAGGTAATCAGTCAGCTCATATAGGGCCATGATCGTATTCATTTGTTGCATCAACATGTCTTAAATGATAGACACCAAGTTACTCAGATACAGAGATAGTGGTATGGAGAGGTGGAGAAGTGAAGCAAGATTTCATGATGGTGGCAGAAGAAAGAGATTGTTCAGACACTCGGACCAATATGATCCAGACCTTTCCGCATTCAATTGACATTTCATGAAGCTGTGACAAAGGTTCATGGGGCTAGGTACCCTTGATCGTGCTGTACTTTTACCAAGTGGTGTTGGTGTTGTTGGTGTTGTTACTGGCACAAGGTTCCAATAAGGAACAGCCAGGCCCACAGCCCTGACATGGCAAGCCATGTGCTGTGGCCATGAAGGCTCATACCATTGTGATCATGCTGTTGAGTGCATCACGTGGAGTAGAGGCTCTTCATGGGGTGCAAAAGAAAGGCAGTCATTTTGAATGACATGATGGTACAGTACTAATGTGGAAGACGTTGAAGACATATTTAGCAAGAGTTCCAACAATTTTCATATCATCTGCTCCCAGCAGGACATGTATGACTTCAAAACCAAAGGCAACCAATTGCAATAGATTCACGCAAGGGTTGGTGCCTAGTAGGAAAATGGATTGAAAGAAATCGCAATGAAATCATGTCACAAATCTTCCAAGGATTGTAATCCATCCGAACAGTACAACAAAGCGTGGGCTTCATCCTCAACTTTCAAGTGGTAGAAACAACATAAACACTGTGAACAAGGAACAGGAGGACAATGGCGTTCAGCCCATTGTAGGACCTCCATGACAAGAGTATCTGATGATGTCAGCAGTCAGACTAAGGCCTTCACATTACAGTGCTCCTTAAAGATCAACCTTAAGAATTTGGCTGGCAGTCAGAAACAGAATCTGATAAGAGAAAGATTAGTGGCACACGGTATCAGCTTCTCGTCCAAAAATAGTATCTGAGATTGAGCCTGCCAGACTTTTGAACTGCGAAGCCTGCCTAAAGTTTGCTGGTACTCTGATCATTAAAGTTGTTCATCACATATGGGAGATGTCCCCATTCACACTGCATGGAGCCTTTATCCGAGTTTGATGTCAGTTACAAATTGACAACATATGAACTGGTGTGGTCAGTAGATTCCTGTGTGAAAACTAAAGGGAGCTATGCTTCTTCTCTTCAACATGATGTTAGGCACTGCAAGCACACCTTGAACTGCGGTGATGGGAAGCCTATACATGAGGTCTTACAATGCTTACTATGAGGTTACACAGCCGATACAAAGATTGATTCAGAATAATAGCACAGCAGATTATGATCTGGGAATTTGGACTGATGGAGATCATGGTTATGGCATCATTTTTGGGAGGGCATTAAGGAACAGCCATCAGGAAAGAATCTTTTGTTGGGATTTGCTTACGAGGTCCAGACTCTGCAAAATGCCTATCAAGATTTTTAAGTGGCCAAACCAAAAGTATCGCACGATGTATATTACTATTGGAAGAATAAGCTTTGTTTCCCTCTCACATCATCATACATACAATGTTACCTGCATCGGAAATCCAGACAGAAAATAGCACATTGGGTGCACCTCAGTGAAGTGATAGTGCCACCCCTTATGCTCCATGTAGGTGCTATATATTTTTGCAGTCAAGATGTCTGCTATAGCTACAAAGAAGTCTGAACAACATGTAGCCCATCCCTTTGGCCAAGTCAGAGCAAAGTGTTTAGACACGAGTACCATTATGGAGGAGAGAAATTGAGCAGAATTGTCACAGAACAAGAATAAACGTCCGAGTTGTCCAAAAGTCCAGATTTAATAGAGTATATGAGGTCAGCAAAGGAAGAAGTGCAGGGTGAAGACTTGAGAGATTCAATCATCATGGAGATTTGGATGGAAAGATTTGGAAAGAGCAGAGTTAGATGCCAAAAGAAGAAACAGGACCAGAAACAACCAAAGCCCTCATTTCTTCTTCACCATCACTTTCCCCACTAAATTGATCACTTAGCTGTCCTTGGGAGCGTCAGCATTCTCAATATGATGCCCAACTCATTGAACTACTATGTTGAGTATGTCTATCCTTAATGTGAGGCTGATATCATACTTTTACAGTAGATGGGCATGCTCCGAGTCACAGTCAGTTTCTGATCCTCAGACACCCAGGAGGCCTACAAGGTCTCCGAAAATGAGCCAGGAAAATACAGCAGTGAAGTCACCATGAAATAACCTGCTTCAAGATGTTTCCATGCGACCTTGGTTACTCCAATGTGAGGGGACAAAAAAAATCAAGCGCCTTTTTTCCTTGCATCAGATGACTTTCATTACCTTCTTATCCTATGAAATGTCCCATTCTTTAGGAAATCTAGGGACATGTACACCTATCACTCATTTTCACTTGCTTTCCCTGATGCATCCACACTTTTCAAGGACACACTTTGGATGCCACGTTTCTTTCCCTTTACCTTTACGTGTAGATTTTCCTGGCGCCCAGGCAAACTACGCTCTAGCATCCTCTCACACATCAAATAGCTACATATGCATTATCACACCAAGACATGCTACTTGTTTGTGGCTCTGCAAAGTCTACGAAGACGAGGAGGAGAGCAAGACAGTGTAGCACACTTTTTGTTGTCCTTCATACTCGTTGGGTTTATACTCATGAGTGCATTTCCCTGTGCAACAGATAGCCAGCTCAGCATGCCCCACAGAGATACATTTTCTGCTTCACTGCACCTCTGTACACTCCCGTATATCTCTCCCATAGCATCAATAATTGGATAATGGCAAGTGACAGTTCCCAATGGTAAGCATAACTAAATCCCATGAGTTTTTTCTCTTGCTGACATCTCGGATTGTAGGTTAGGGATCTGCTACCTGGAAATCCTTTCCTCGAAACGTCGGTCTCATCATTTTCTCTACAAAGAATGACTGTATTGCTAGGCTACTGGATGGTCAGCACCTATTGAAGGACAGATGATCTTCTGCAGCATGAAGTTAAAGTCAATATAGTTATGAGATCATGAAGCAGCCAAGTCATGCATATGGCCTATCTCTTGTCTATTACTTTGAACTCATTGCTCCCATACAGACACCCGGTAAGAAATATAATCGGCCTGTACAGGCTAACGTGGCATGTTCTACTCAATTCCTCCTGAATCCCAATGTAGAACTTAAATTCGAAGCTTATTCGAATGCAGCAGCAGTGATACAAGGTGGATAGATGTGTTGGGAGGAATTTTGTCACAGCGATACATCTGGGAAGTACATATGACCAAGCCTCCGCTGTTATCCTAATGCTTATCGCATTTCCAGGTACCTTCTGTCAGGAATAACACCAGAAGTACATTTATCTTCTGCACTTACCTTTGTATTGTTTGGAACCTTCCTCTCATATTCAATATCTTAAGATTGACGCAAACATGGTTGGCACCTCAGACATCCATCATTTTGGCATCTTTCTGTCACTGAATCAGTAGGAGATAATCATCACCTCTCGCAGCGTCCATTGAAACATCCATTCATATTCCTGGTTCCGACCTTGTGAGTACAGTTTCTTTTCAACTAAGGAACTCTAGTAACTTTGACAACAGGCGAGACACCGAGGGTGAACACCAGCCTGATCGTCAACACTCATCAAGGCACCCTAATAGGACAGGTTGCGGTTCCAAAGAACAAATCCATTACAAACCCTTGTGATGGATGGTTCTCTGCAGGCCTTTCAAGTTCACTCAGCCCCTTGTCCTGCTTTAATGCTGCCCACCATTGCATTCCAGATTTGCATTGCTTCAGGTCCTAGTACGAGTATTTTCCTTGCGAGGGAAGGCGTCCTTGATATTTGCTTCCCCTATGATATAGAGATCTGTACCTTGCAAGAATCAATCAAAGTCCCCATTCCAACATCAGACTGCTCATCACTGTGGGAACTGGCGCTGCAAGATATGCTACCGACGACTGTCATTTCCATCAGTGTCATACCCCTTCTTCCCTCATTCCCAAGTCTGCTGAACGTCTGCGAGTACTCTCTCAGTCGAGTCTTCTCGGATCAATGGCACTCTCATCACATGGTTCTGTTCAATGTGGTGTTCTTCTTGCATTGACATGTGGATGTACAAAATTGAATGAAAGCAGTGTTCCATACAGGGGTCAGATGTAATCGGTGAATTCCATCAACAGTGCTAGAAGCTTTCACCATTCTCAGTGCTTACCTCGTAGCACATGCTTGTTTGGTTGACAAGTACGTTGGAGGTGGATTAGTAAACCTCAAAGAATTCTGCAGATGAGATGGATTTGGTGTCATGTTCTGCCTTTCTCACGACAACAGCAATTCCTTGGGGGCTGCCATCATTATTTTTGGTCCAGTTGGGTTTGGTGTTGGTGTTTAGGTTCTAAAATGTTTCAAGGCAGTGGCGCCATGCAAGCGACCTACACAATTGTCTCACTAGGATATTTCCATACACAATGTGTAGAATGTTTCCGCGTAACTCTTTGGTGACTTCTAGATATTCAGATACCACCATATAGTAAGTGAGACCCAGCAAATCAGGGAGGGTTACCTCATTAATGCTGTCCTTGTATAGTCGCGCTGACTGAACCATACAGCTGCTACATGAGAGCATGGCCATGAAGAAGGATACTATTCATCAGTCATGAATCACAGCTTTTGTCATAAAACAGGGGATCAGTTCATTCCCAGTATAGACGCGCGGTGTGGAGCCAATAGTATTGTGCTTGGCTGAGCTCTGCAAATGCATGCAGATGTACACTACAGTACCTACTTTTATACTAAAGTACTATTTTACTAGAACTTTCTACTCTTTTCCTACTTCTTCTTCCTTAATCAGCAAGCTCGGCAAGATGCCGGATTGCCATATTCCAACAGCTTTCACTGGAATGGTCTGGTATGATTGGTCCAGTATGCCATGTACCAGACTATGCTACACCATCTCAGGATGTATTGGAAACAAGTACATGAACAGAAACTTCCATAACAGTTTATGACAGGAACATGTTAGAGATATGGTGGTATCTCATCAGAGATTCCAGGATGCCTGATGATTCTGAAGAAGGCATCTCCTGTGACAGCCTGTTCATCCAAATATGTAATAAGTATGCCATTGTGCTGTTCAGTCTTTTCAGTTACCCTGAGATTGAGTATAACAATATGATCTTTCTATATTTTCATGGTGACAGCACTGGCTAGCCATACTCCGACGATTTGACAGCATATGAACCCTTGCAGTGATAAGCTCCTGTGCGAACACCACAAGTATCTTCTGTATAATTATGACTGAGTGTTCAGTAACACGCAGCGATGACCTGTTAACTGATCACTTTGGAAAATACTTACTACTTACTGGTAATAGGGCCTCCAAATTGTCACTGCATGATGGATATGAAAATTTATTGCAGGCTAATGGCAGGTATTAACCTACAAGATTGTTACATTGCTCCCAGATATGGCAGGAGGGGGAGGCAGGTCATGTGCTATTTATAATTCTGTTTTCTGCCCCTCCCCTTGGCATCTATATGGCGAAAATATGGTACTGATTCGCAGGGACTCATTTCATTCCCATCAACCATATGCCTTATATAAATTTGAATAGCTGCTCATCCTATCAGTACAAAAACTCCATACATGCATGCCACCATAACTCAATTCCCTCGATATGCCACACTCAAGCACAAGTAAAGTGAAGGACCAGGAAGAAGAGACGATAGAGCTGATCACCCATTCATGCATAAGAAATTGGTTATCATTATCGACATTCGAGCCAACCCCACCTTCTCCAGTTACAACCACATCTTCCCCCATGGTAAAGACTATACTATGTCATGGCAAACCCATGGGCATGGTCAGAATGCTATTAGGTGCAGGGCTCACAGCTGGAATACATCATGTCTTCCTTGCCTTTCTACATGGACGTGATGCGCAAGAGCAGTTCTGGATCAAGAACTCCTCCAACACACTTAGTACACTTGTACATTGGCTCTGTGCAGGTTCAGTTTCGATATTGCTTACACAGCTCATGAGTGCATTTTCATCAGACACAGGTCATCAGACACAGGGACAGACTTACAATGACAACAGATTTGGCTGTTCCTGTGCTGCAGACCCTTTACTGTCAAACAATTAAATAATTTATTCGGTTTGCCAGATCCTATTCAGACTCTCTGTCTGGTTTTGTCTTAGAGGATAGTCCCTATCATCATCATGGCCCTACTCTTGCAAGCCCTAACTCTCGTATCTATTCTCACACCCAATGCCCTTGAGGTCAGCTCAGGTTCTCCAAGGAACAACAACATCTCTGTCCCAACTGTATCCTTCAGCAATGGAGATGCCTGGACAATGGGTGTGATGACTAACTGTACTTTTACCACAACTGTAGCCTGGGAGCAGATCCTTTCATGCTCCTTCCAATCTGACTCACTCATTGAGTGGAATGCACCTGCAGGCTGTGGTAGTGCATGTAATTATACCATTGAGTATGCTGCACTGGCTCTACAGTGTTCAGATATTGGTCAAGACAAGATACTTCATGATGGCTATGGTTCTTCACACCCCTCTAACCCTTCTGCAATCCTCCGGAGTACAAACAGCAGCTTAGACACTGCAGTGTACAATGCTACAACCTCCACCATTGTCAACAGCATGTGGAATTTTACCATGGCATGGCACACATATCACAATTCCCCTGAGAACATCACTGTTGCAGGTGTTTGGTGCTCTTTCTATAACTCTACACAGCGAGCTGTAGTTTCCTTTATCAACAACACAGTGTTAATCTCTCCCAGTGTTATTTCCTACAATGACCTTTTCTCTATCTGCGATGTTATTTGGGGCTGCCTGAATGGTAGCATTCCAGTTGCAGGACTTTCCACTCACATGAGCTACATGGTCATTATGGGGTGGCTCTGCGACCAGCTAGATGGAGCGATAGAATTCATGAGTGTCGGGGACCAGCAATGGTTCTCTGAGACCAAGGTGTTGACAAGTAACCTCTTCTCGATGAATGAAACCGCACAGACATTTAGTCCGAATCCCTCAAATATGAGCCATGCCCTGGAGGAAGTCATAGTGAATGCGATGATTGCATTGATGAGTTCAGAGAGATGACGCTGGTGGAAGCATCAGTGGCACAGGACCAGCTGGTGTGGGTATATCAGTATTCCAGACTGTGGATACCTTATGGGGTCACCCTGGTATGTACAGCTATGTGTGGAGTGGCTGGGTTGGCATGCATGGTGAAGAATAAAGATGTCAGGGATTTGGGCTTCTCAGCTATTGCCAAGGCCACTAGGAATGAAGATTTGGATAACATTTTCAGAGGAGGGACTGATGAGGATGTGAATGAGGATGCACTTTTGCAGTATGGGTTATAGCGGAAGGATGGGCAGGGTCATTTTCGTGTATTTGAATTGGCTATGTAGTGTGGAGCACATGAGGGAAGAAAGTAGTTGTACAATTGACTAGCTGTTATCAAAATGAAAAAATCAGTACAGTTTTCTAATACGAGTTCACATTTATATTATATCTGTAGACAATCAAAATGGAAAGAAACGTAACATTACCCTTACCTGGGTCAAAGGCACTACCATAAAATGTCAGCAGAAATTTGGATACGGTTTACCATGTATCAAGAGAAAGATATCATCCCAAGCTGTGGCACTATAAGTGATTTTCAAATGTTCCCACAATTCATTAGGAGCCTTGAAGTCGGGTTTTATCCAATGAAACATGGTCATGGACATGATATAGAAGAACTTTATCCAGGTGTGCAGAATAATTCTCACTATATGGAATGAGATGGTAATGTCCAAGGGGAGATTTCTGGAGTGATGAAGCATTTCATGGACGACTTGGTTCGCTGTTTTATCGAGTATGACAAAAATGGGATCCCCCTCCTCATCTCCATAACTGACCGAGGCTTCTATGATCAAAGGAGGGATATCCTCATCAGCCTGAGGCAAAATATTCCCCATTTTGCTGGATTCCAAGTTCAGACTGTCCAGGGGACGTTCTATTACTCTGATGTTTATGCTGGACATAGATTTTGATCTTAAAGAGGTGTTCCTCCAGGTGCTGCTGATTTGACCTAAGGACCATGCTCCATCAGCAAAATTG
Source organism: Armillaria borealis (assembly GCA_030435635.1). NCBI lineage: Eukaryota > Fungi > Basidiomycota > Agaricomycetes > Agaricales > Physalacriaceae > Armillaria > Armillaria borealis. Next base: position 54,589 of record JAUEPT010000085.1, on the reverse strand, counting down.
AGTGATTGCATGGGACCTTTACGGTCTTTCACAAAATGATGGAAGAGCTTGTGGACAATTTCGAGTGGAAGGACAGAGGATGAGTCCATCTGCTGCCTGTTCATCAGTACAATGAAACAAGGTTACATTTTGTGACTATACACGGAACAGATGAGTAGAAAACTGGTGACTGTGGACAGTCTAAGTTTACCCTGCCCAGAGCTACGGACCGGGAATTGATGCTTCTGAGCACTTCCCAATTTCTTCCTTTTACTTCGACCATCATCAAACCTACAGTATTCCCTAACTTTCTTTCACGGCTTCTGTTGTATGCTATTGTAACTTTTCACTCTATTTTATATCTTCAGCATTGTCCATGGTGGGAGTCAAGATCTTCAAGATTGTAGCCTGGTCAAATTTCTATGAATGACAATGAGGGGCATGGAATTTAAAGAAAAGATGTTGACCTTTATTCTGTCACAAGTTGTCTGCCAGCAATTCGAGTTCAGTGTGTACATGTCCATGGAATTTGGTGGTAAAACATCATGATCACCAGGCAGTGGAGACAAGACTGATTTATGCAAAGGATGCGCAACGACGAGTGATGGTAGCCAACTAGAGCTTGTGAAGGAACCTGTACTGTGGAACAGGCCACAAAGGACAAACATACAAATTTTTTGGGAAGAGCGAAAAGTAGACGGAATGAAGAATCGAATGCTGGGTTATGTGGAAGGATAGGTTTCCCATGGAAACACGTCCAGGGTCTGCTTCCTTTCATTCTTGACGCCCAACACCTTGCAACTCATGCACACTGCACCTCTTCCCTGCACCCTCTCTTCATTTTATTTTACAGGACTACCATTCTATGACTGGTTTTGACATGTTAAGGGGAGAGAAAGGCAAAAATAGAGCTCATCCCCAGCTGTGATAACTCAGTGTAACCTTTCTCTTTCTGTATCGCCAACTATTCATTGATTTTTCCTGTCTGCAGTTTCTAGTGCTTTTTTCATGAGCTGCCCAACTCAGGATTATTCTTGGAGATGGCTGGTTCTCGGATTGTCTTAGTATGAGGATTGAAGACAATCCCTAGGATGACACCGATGAGTCTTTATACCCTTTTTGAAACTTCCTCCAGGGCACAACCTCCATCTTCCAGCACTGTAGGAATTATCATGTCGCTTCTTTCCTGAGTCTTCAAAGGCTCGTATTCTGCATCACACAAGCTGGGTATGATATCCCAGGATTTTCCATCCGAGTACTCTGTTTTGTTAGATGGTTAATTCTTCCTTCTCATCACTGAAAATTCCTTGCCTGACCTTTGTTGTCCAGAAGACCATATCATAAGGGACCTCTTCAGCATGACATTATCACTGTTCTTTGTATGCTATTACTGTTTTACCTGATAACGATTTCGCTAACACCCTGTTTCAGATACACGTTGTATGTACATAAGACCACATAAAAATGCTGTTCCCACATACTCCTCTTGCCCTGCACGTGAACTTGAGGCAGCTATATTCCTCAGTTAGCATGGGAACGGTGATTTTCCTTCGCTACCACCAGAGAACAAAGATGTGAAGAGAGTGGTGCATCTGTACCTTCATTCAGATAGACTCATTGCTTTATGCAAGCTTGGTCATTCAGCTTGCTTGTATCGACAGGTACGTGCACCAGTTCCAATGCCATTGATGCATGAGTTGACAATCCTTTTCACAGACATTTGGACTACAGTATTAAACTCACTTGTGGTCTGACTATCAAATGCAGCACCTATGGCTCTTGGATACCACCTTTTCAAGAATACCTATATTATGGCTGCCAGTTACAGTGGGTGTATACTAATAATCCGGGCATGCTGTCTTCTGGGAACAGATACCTAGCTGTCGATTACACCAGGGTATGTCCACTTCAAACACTTTGCTTTTCTCCTCTTGCTGACTTCATTGTCGCAGGTAACCTTTGAACGATCTTGCTAATATGAGTACTATGTCACTCGAACTAATTCTCAGCAAACCCTGGATATATACGCAAGACGATGATTTTCCTGATGCAAGAACAGTATTATCAGGAGATTTTGACATTGGTACCAGCTTTCAGGAGACAGAATATTCATGTAGCATGTCACTCAATGAACGGGACATTGGACTCTAGATTACCTGAAGACGCTGTCACACCTGCAGCATGTCTAAGCGTGTAATTTTGCGAAAATCAATAAATTACCTTTAGGCACTGTGTAAGCTTAGCGAGCTTGCTGACAGTGCAAGCGGCATGAGAAGGAGCAAGGTCACTAAGTCAGAATACCCTTCTGTCAGAAAAAGAAGCCATGGAATTAAAACATAGGACTTTGTCGCTGCACTGTACCTCATGGGCATGCATGGCAAGAAGGCTGACTGAGTGAGCTCGCTTGCAATGACATCCGTTGGCATTGGGGATTCAGACTTGGTGGGACACGCTTGTACTCAGGCCAAAGCTAATTTAGATAACTACACATCGATAATCAATGACGGATAGGCCCTGGAGATCCGGAGAAGTGATACCATGCGAGAGATAATCAAGAGAACCACCGGGCATGGTCTGGAAACGGATACTGACTGACGGGATTAGCGAGTGGACCAGAATTCCGATGCGTCTCTTGGTTACTGCATCTAGACTATGATGCTGTCACCTTCGGAGCAGAACAGAGAACCAAGAATGATGTTGATGAGCCTCCAGGCTCTGTACGCTCAGAATTCGCGGATTTTATGCACCAATTGCCGCTCCTGTCCACCCAATGGACTTTCAGTAAACCAAAGATTGCACACAAAGTCATACTACTTTCATACCACAGCAACCACTCCTCACGCACTTTGTTATCCATCCCATCTCGTTACGCATCATAATTGCCGTATTCCATCACGGCAAGGCACCTTCAATCGCCAATCACCCCAAAACGGAATTGCCGCATCACTTCCCATCAGCACATTGGCGTGCCAATCAATCACTTAATGAAATGATGTGATTGCCATGGCCACTCATCCATCCATGATATTTCGAGCACATGGCAACTACAGACCGCATTTTACTAAGGCTGTTACTTTGCCAAGACTTCGAATCAACGTAGACCCAAATGTGCACTTCAGTACAAAAGCCATACCTCACCAGTCCACAGCAAAACAGCACTCCACAATCCGTTCATCGCTCCATAAAACCATATGGTTTCTGTCCATACATGGCAACGTCAATAAGTTGCTGTTACTTTCGAAGTCAAGAAACCATATGTTGACCACGGATTTTACTAAGCCATGGCCTTACAGCCTGACTAAGTCGCGCATACTTATTCTATTTATAATTTCGTATTTGTAGTATAAAAACTAGCTAGAAAAACATCGTTTAGCATAGCTTACCTGGAGCATAGATCGCAGCTTACCCCTACACATTGAGTCTCTCTCTATCATTGAATCTACGCTATGTTTATTACCGTTCCACGGCAATACACTGTTTACCCCAGCATATTCTCAAGTGCACATCAACTCTTAAGCTCACCAGAGTTATTCCACGGTTTTTGACTGTGAAGAGTCGCCTGACACTCGCTCTTCGCTCTTGATACTATTGGTACACGCTCATACTGTGCCAATACATGATTGCCGTGCCATACCTCATCCACGTTCATCTTTTATTGGCCGTTATCGTTTCAACTTCACAGCATAGGATCGTTTCACATTTTCACTTTCTCCATTGTATCGTCGCCCACTTGGGTAGTCTCCGAGTAGACTTAGGATCGTTTTTGCATCAGTATAGGACCAGTTTCAGTATAGTTTTCATATAGGACAGTCCCAAGAGTGGACTTGAAGGTTAGTTTTGACATAGGATAGGATTGCTTCAGTACAAGACCAGTTTCGACATCAATATCAGTATTCCTGCACCATTTAGGATCAGCACCCCGCTATCACCAGTATATTTCCGTTCTTGCTTTCTCATTGCTGATTTCCATCTCTCCACATTTATTTCGACGCTCCGCACTCAATACTCTGTTTCATGCTTCACCCACTTCTATCAACCGTCATTCCACATTTTCACATTGTTTCCCCACTCCCAGACTCAGTTTCATGCATCTATTACCGTTCTTTTCGTTCGCTTCGCTAGGATTGCCGTCTAGCGACATTTTCTAGTCTTTTCTCACGTTATCGCTTATGGTTTCGTGGTATTCACGTCATACCCTTTACCGTCCCCTCTCGTTTCGAGAGATCCCTACCGGCTTACAGCCAAAGCTTCTAGTACTCGACTACCAAGCAGTACTATTTTGCTGACTGAAAAGTCGCAGTGTATACTTGCGTATAGAGGAATTGATTGACTGCATGGAGGTGCCCTGAACCCACTTGCACACACAATCACCTTGATTGCCATGTAACCATGTTAATTTCCCAATCTCATTCCTGAGTTGGTGTTGCCATTGCCACAGAAGTCTAGGCTCATCAATGTGTGATCAATGATCACGTGTTAAACAGCTATTGAGTGCTAGCCTGCAGGCAGCCACTGCTGTTGGGCAAGTGACGTCGATGCTGCCCAGTCCTTTGAGACTACCAAACAGAGAGAAAGCGGCACTCTGCCAAGAGAGCAGTGACACTTTGGACAAGGGATTATCGGCCGACACAAAAAGTATTTTACTAATAACCCATTTGTAACAATCAATCTCCCATAGTATAAGTAGGGCATATTTTCATGTATTAGAACAAGCTACATACCCCCCACGTATAGTAATAAAGTTTCAGTCTGAATCTGGACTTGTTGCAACGCATAAGAGTTAGTAACTTCGAGTCTCAGCTATACCAGAGAGTTAGTGAGCTCACTAGAGAAATTGAAAACAGAGATACATTTTGGATACAAAACTTCGGTTTTACTTGAGGAATGAATGAGACCTGCATCAGTGAAGCTGCGCCAGCTCTAGAGAAAAACTGAGAAAACATCTGAGAGAAACTCTGTCTCATATTTCTGGTTCAGTAGTACAAGAGAGAATTGAGTTGTGTTGGCCTCTGTGTAGGCTTTGAAGGAGATTTATGAGGGAATCAGCCAGCTTGAGCTGTTCTAGCAGTTGCATGAAGTGTGACAGGTGTGCACAGTTGGACCTCGTGGCACCATTGTTAGAGCAAGTGCACTGTGTGTGAGGACTGGTGGGGACGTTTAACAAGAGAATTGCGTACTGTGTTTTGAGAGCGCCGATGGCCTCTAGCATGATGACTTTGGGACTCAGGCTTAGCGAACTAAGAAAGAAGGCGAAGGTGTGTGCAGTAGAACCTAGCGGCGCTTTGTACTTAGCGAGCTCACTGAACGAATTCGGTCATTTTGAGGATCTGTGTATCTGTGTGTATTTTCTATTGAAATATCATTTGCCTTGAGGGTTGTGTGGTTCGCCGTGCTCTCTTGTAAAAGCTTCGAGGAGACAGCGAAATTGAGATTTGCTTGACAATTGTATGCGGTCGCGTTGCATTAGTTAGTGAGCTCACTAAGATATTTTGAGATACTGTCAGGGCACAAGTAGAATTAAATTCCTTGCTCCCTTCCATACTTATAGAGAGAGAGTGTGTGTGTGTTAGTGGGATTGAGTGGTGGTTTAGAGTGTTGTTCATGCTAGGCCGCACTTAGTTTCACGAGTGCCCATCACCAGCCTTGTCAACGTTGTTGGCATTGTTCCAAGGTGGCTATTTGTTTGACATGTCCACGTTTGTTTGTTCTGACATAGAAAAGCTTGACACAGAGATGCTCCTGTTTGCCCTGATGGATGTTGGCAACAATTAATACAAGCGTCGCACCTACAATAGTGAAAACCATACTGTCTGCATACTATATGAGTCTGTAGTACCATACCATTGGATTGCTCATGGGTAGTCACCAAATGAATGAAACTTGTACATTTTGAGGTTGAACTGTTGTCGTGCTTTATGAGTTGAGATCTTTTTGCCATTCGGTGCTACTTCCTTTTTTGCCTATTGAGTCTGACGGCGAAGCCAAGCTCCTGCCTTGGATGGGGTCTCCTTGGTTTGAAATTGCAGGCATATTTTCATTTCAAAGATACGAAGCTGTTTGCCTAAAGATGTCATTAGAGCTTCATAGACCTGAAGCATTGATTCCATGTGCATGCGAAGCTTTGTGAAGCCATGCCATGTTGCGAAATCAAAGAGATTATCAAGTATGACAGCATTTGAGTGTTCTGGCAGCAGACCCTCAAAGCATGGGAAGGCGCACTGAGAGATTGAATGAATAATAGGCTTAGATCAATGTGAATACCACCTACTTGAATGGTATCCTCATAGTCGCGGGCTGCAAACTTCTTCTGAGCAGAGGTATCAGTTCAGAACTTTCAAATTGTCGACAAGCCAAATGTTGGGAGGGCACGAAATCTAAAAGGACAGTTCAGATAGATCTATCAATGATTGATAGTGATATAGTTACTGTTTATTGAGCTTTGAAATGACATCAGAACCACATGAGTGACAGATACGGATAAGATGGTTGAAGTACAACTTCCAACCGCAGATTTCGACTTCATGCATTTGGTCTGGTACAAATAGCTCGTAGAAATTGACACCCTCAGCAAGCAGGACTTCTGAGAATGCATTCTTGGGGACTGGAATTTGAATGGAGATGAACAGAGATAGCTGAGAATTACATATGCAGTTTGGAGTCAATGATTTTGCACCCAATAAATCATTGATTGCCTTTCCATTGATGGGATATCCTCGATTGTAAATCCAATCATGAGCCATCTTCACATCATTCTGTCAATGTTCCATATCAACTCATGCTCCAGTCTGCTGGTGCCGCATATCCTGCTTCATACCGAGCTCACAAACATTATCCTTAACAATCAGGCAGTGTGGACAGAGACAGTTACCAAGATGCTTGATTGATGCCAAGAGAATTCTACAAATCAAATGAGATCTCAATTTTACAGCCATGTTAAAATCAACTTACTTCTCTGGATAATCAGCAGAGTATGTGAACAGCCTTGGATAGATGCAACGTTCAATTCCATCAGCGCACCGTATGATGATCCCATTCCAATATGCATTCATGAATTCTTCATCCAAGAGAAGTCTCCATATGCTCTGCATCAGCTCACATTTAAGGAATATAAGCATAGTGTCTGATGGAGGGACACCATATGTCTTCACATACTCATCCTTAATCCAGTCAGGGAGCTATTGAACAGATGCTAAGAATCTAATAACCATATCACAAAATGAAGTGCTTACCGAAGGAAAATACGCAAGGTGATGTGATGAAAATGAAGTGACTCATGCCTGGATATACTTAGACAAGAGCCCTAGCGAGACATAGGCTGGCCAGAGTGATGCATCACCAAAATTTATTAGATGTGTTGAGTCAGAATAGATCATTATCAGTGCAACCACGGCCTCTAATGAGCATCCTGGGAAGGGCTTGATGCTGTCCTCCATCTCCAGAAAAATTCTGAGGTATATGCCTTGCCAAAGATCTGCTCAGGATGCGAACACCCGGGAGGATTCCACATCTGCATAAAACCTTTGATATGAAAGTCATTGAACTGGAGGTCCTCAAATGCGCTTTGAATGATATTGATAAGGGAACAGTGCCAGATGTTTGGAATCTGGACCTCAGGATATGGATCGCTAGTGTTACAATTTTTCCACTTTCCCTTATCTCTCAGGTGCCTATCTTATCTCATCATATCTACGGCGCCTATCGCTTATCACCAGATCACGGACCGATCACCATGCCTATATCGAATGACTTCAGTCCCGTTGCTACGGCTCGCCATACTCGCTCGCCATGCACATTCTTTTCATTGTTTTACACATAGTTACCTGATGGACACCTCATATTGACGCTATTATTAGACCCTCACTTTTCGTATATAAGTAGCGTAGTTCTCACTGTATATCTCCAGTCTCGAACTAAAGTTTATCTTACCTTGCCAATACTGCAATTAGCACCAATTGACTAAGTGCTAGTACGAGTGATTGTCCGAACACGAGACAGCTCTGCTACGCCTTATGTTAAAAAGGTCACGTGTCAGGCTAGGCCTAACAATTAGTTCAAGACTTCCTCTCTTTCTCTTCAACCGCCATTGCCGTGAAAAGAAAGACCTACGACCCCCGACAACTTGACGATTACCATCCCTTCCGCAATTGGAGGCGCTTGTCTCCTCATACTCCTCACCGCTCTTCTCGTTCTCAGATATCGAGAAACATTAGAACAACTCCTACAAATCCAAAGATACCCCCTTCCCCAGGAACCAGCACCCTTCCCTCTTCACTATGTCATCCCCTATGCAGAACCCGTACCAAGACAGGCAACGACAATCCTGAAACCTGCTGAGCTGGAGGAGGAGCAGCTCAACGGCCCCCACCGACGAAGACCGACCTCCACCAGCTCCTCAGACGAGTTTCTGCTACGAACCTGGGAGCCCAGAAATGCGACGCCCGGCCCCTCCAATGTTCCAAGAACCTCCTCTCCCCCCACTTCCCCAATCTCAGCCACAGAACTCGAAAGGAACCTACGGATTGATGGGGAGATCGAACCACCCCCAGACTACACCCCTGCGCCCATACCCAGGATACCCCAGCGACTCGTACTCGCAGAGAGAGCTCGTCTCTGGGTACTGGTTCCCTGTCCCCAATTCCCAACCGTCACCCGCCCCATTTGACCACCGAGCCCCATTCCCTGACGACGCCTCGAGCAGTGACTCAGATACCCCCGACGTCCCCCACACTGCTCGACGAACAGTCAACATCATCATCAGGGACGATGACTCTGACGCCCCCAACCCTGCGCAACTGGAGCCCATCATCATCAGGGACAACAACCCCGATGGTCCCGACCCATTCCTCAACGCCCTTCCCCCTCCCCCACAAGACCCCGACGACGTCTTTAACGTCAACGGCCACGACTATGAGTGGCCTGCCCTCTCCAACCGGGATATCCAAATCCTGGGACCACACAGAACAGAAGCCTGGGAGCTCAGACACCAGGATGTGGAATATTGAGCAACCATATACGAACCAGGACCCCGTCCCTCCATGGACAAATATCTCGCCAGGAATCGGGGGGATCCCATCCTTTACCTAGGAGCCGAGGCCACTGTCATGGCCAGAATATTCACCAATTGAGAGCGGAATCAGTATCCTCCAGCCTCTGGACAACGGCTGGGGCGACTATGACCAAGAACGGAGCGAGAGCAGGAGGTCATTGAGGTCCTCTTACGGTCCTTGGCATGATGAGAGGGAGACCGCCCAGACCTGGACGGGACCATCTGACGAAGACTTTGAAGTCTTCAACTACGATAGAGAAACCTTCGGCGGTTACGATACCCCAACACCCGAACCGTATCAATTCCCCTACTCCCCACCCCGCAACACCTTCGGACGACCCTACCAAACGCCTCGAGGAGGCGACCCACGCTTCCCCGACCTATATCACGGCCTGAAAACTAGCTTTCTAATTGGGGGAGCCAACAATGGAGCAGGAGGAAGTGCTCAGCCAAAGCCTGCCAAAACCGCGGAGGAGCTCCGAGAAGCGAGAGAGAGAGCAGGAGCAAAGCTGATGGAAATCGCCGAGCTGGAAGCCAAGCTCAATGAGGCTGAGATGGAACATCGCGACCTCGCCACCAAATGGGGGCTTCCCCTTCGACCAAATACCAAAGGCAAAGACCCGGATCGAGGAAGACCCCCGATCCCGAACTATCATCGCTCCCTCCCAGATCGAACCAATAGATGGTCGGTACCGTGTCCCCCACCTGGGTGAGAACGACCTAACCCATTTCCTAATCCCGTCAGACATGCAGCCGATGACACCCCCTTCCTCAGGATAAAACCCGTCATACTGAAACCCCCGGCCCCCTACAAGGGCAACCACGATGATATCGAAAGGTTTGTAGGGGACTGCCTCACCTACTTCGAGGTATTCACCCCTTACTTCTCTGCTCCCTCCCTCATGACCACCTTTGCCACATCTTATCTAGAAGACCAAGCGAAGGACTGGTGGGTCCATCTTCGCACCGACTTCTGGATGCCCAGCCATCCACCCCGATTCCGAGTCCCGGACTTCGACGAATTTGTAGGACTCCTCACTGCCCAATTCCATGACCCCACAGTCGAACAGATTCATGAGAAGAAGATGTTCGACTTACGCATGGGCAATGGCCCAGCTACCACCTACTTCCAAGAACTAGAGAAGGAGGCCAAGCTGGCACGACAATGATCAGAGGAAGACGAGCGGGGAGTAATGGTAAAGGCCGTACAACTTGGAGTACCCGACTCCTCCACCAAGTACATCGCCTTCGCCGGTACCGGCATCCCCGAGACCTACCCTGAGTGGAAGGCTCAAATCATCGCCATGTACGAAAAACAACAGAAGAAGTGGGCGTTCGACCAAGTCACCGGAGGCTCACGAGACACCCGACCCCCTCCAAAGAACTCCTCCACTACCGCCACCAGCAACAAGCAACATGCAGGTGGCGTGACAAGTTCGTTGCCGGCCAAGCCGACGAGCAGTGCAGCCAGCGGTCGCGACTCAGGGGGAAGATGGATAGCCAGACCAGGAACGACGTTCGGTGGAGCAGGGCTGGCAATGGACATCAGAGAGATGCACAGCAAGGGGCTATGCTTCCGTTGCCACAAACATGGACACCTGAGCAAGGATTGCCCCGACAAGAAGACGCACCAAGATATCCGGTCAATACAAGCTATTGAACCGGTGACGGAAAGCAAGATTGAAGAGGTGAAGGAGGAAAAAGTGGCGGCTGTCTAGGGTTCGATTCCCCTAGGACAGCCAACAACTTACATACTGGTACGCGCTCGTCTCTCGCTGGTCAGACTTATTCTACTTCTTTAGTTACACATGTTTTATCTACCATGCATTCGAATATACCCCAGGGAAATTGTATTCCCAGTTTCGCTTTTAACGTCCTCAGCATGACTAGCACCCCAGTTTCAGAATCAACCAACCGATACGCCCTTCTCGACATCGAAGGGCATGACAATGACTCGGTCTCAATCGCCTCTTCAAACGAGGAGGGGGATGTGACCACAAACCCCCACGACGCTCCACGGCCAGGAGCTAACCGTCTGGCAAGTAGTTCATGACAGGAAACCCGACGAATGAAAACCGCTGACGAAAAGTCACCCACCATAGTGACACCCGTCATCATGACTAGCCCTGCTAGATCAGACGGGGCAGGGCAGCAGAACCTCAGTTCCCCCCCTGACGAAGTGGCTCCCTGAGAGGAGAATACCGCAAGGATTCTATCGGACGACCATGACGAGGCTAAGATAGCTGCCTTTTTCCCAGGTACCGGGAAGGGACTAGTCCCATCAGTAACTGAGCAAGTTGGTAAATCTGCATTCGCGGTTCAGACTCAATCCATTGTCCCCGCAGGGGGCAACACTGTTGACAAGGTGACATCCCCTACCGATGATGCTACAACGTCCACCGAAGAAGAAAAGCATGCGACTCGAAGCGCTGAAGAAAGGCACCCGTCGAAGGCCACCGGTGATGCCAAAGCCATGGCTACGAAGGAGAAGGCTGCAGGACAGGAAGCTGCTAGTGCCCAGGCGGTAAAAAGGGGGCATCAGGTAGTTATGATCAAAGTACCTGATGAGGACGACGATACGGCATATCAGATATGGCTCGCCAAAGAACGAACCCCGATGATCACCAAAACGACTTCTACTCCAGCAACCCGAGCCCCTCCCACAGATGAGGGTCGGTGGTTCAAGCCCTTCGAAGTAGATTGGACGCTTCGCACAATACGTGAAGCGCGAAATGACAACGCCGCCCGTGCTGCACTTTCCATATGGACCCATAAAGATCGCACCCCTGAACTCACCAACAAACTCCTCACTTCACTTCGCCTAGGAGGGGAGACAGCCCGAGAACAACTCTACCAGCTCCGCGAACCACCTCTCTATCTCAGGAGGGCCCGATCTGGCACAAGGGACTTTACCATTGACATCCAGCTGAACCCCTGTACAGGGACAAAGACTCTCCTAACGAGAGGGTTACTCGACAGTGGCTGCACCTCCAGCGCCATCAACCGATGATATGTCAAGGAACATCGCCTTGATACCTGAAAGGTAGTAACACCAGTACGTGTCTACAACGCCGATGGGACCCGCAACGCAGCAGGAGACATCACGGAATACGTGGAATGCCGGATGAAGATCGGCGACCACAGCGAATGCATCGACTTCGCAGTCACCGACTTAGGATCCAGAGATCTTTACCTCAGACACAATTGGCTGAAGTGCCATAACCCAACAATTAACTGGACCACAGGTACTGTCCTTTTCGGGCAGTGCCAGTGCATCAAAAACCCCTTCCCCCTTCCCGACGCCAATCCCGACGACCCCTGGGATGAAGAACTTGAAGACGGCGACCGTATTCTCGCCGTCAACATGGAGGAAGAATACGAAATCTGTGCAGTACACCATGCCAACAACCTCGCCGCCGCCGCAAATGCGGAGAAACCCCAACAGACCTTCGAAGAAATGGTACCCTCCGACTACCATTCCTTCCGCGACTTGTTCTCCAAGGAGAACTTTGATGAGCTCCCCGAACGCAAACCATGGGACCATGCTATCGAACTAATCCCCAATGCCAAGTCAACCCTTGACTGCAAGGTATACCCCTTGAACCGAAACGAACAGGAACAGCTCAACAAGTTCTTAGACGAGAACTTAGAGTCTGGCCGCATCCGCGACTCGAAATCTCCCTTCGCTTCACCGTTCTTCTTCGTCAAGAAGAAGGACGGTTCTTTGCGTCCTGTTCAGGACTACCAAAAGCTGAACGAAATGACAATAAAAAACCGATACCTGCTCCCACTCATTTCCGAGCTCATCGACAAACTCCAGGGCACCAAGTAATTTTCTAAACTAGACGTCTGTTGGGGATACAACAACGTCAGGATCAAGGAGGGGGATGAAGAAAAAGCCGCCTTCCGCACGAACCGGGGACTATTCGAACCCACCATCATGTTCTTCGGACTCACCAACTTGCCCGCAACCTTCCAGTGGATGATGAACGACATCTTTAAGGATCTCATCTCTGAGGGAAAGATCACGATCTACCTCGACGACATTCTGATCTTCACCAAAGATCTAGACGAGCACAGAAGAATCGTACGATGGGTACTTCAACGTCTACGTGAGAACAAGTTGTTCCTCAAAGCAGAGAAGTGCGAGTTTGAAGTCCTCGAAACGGAATATCTCGGAGTCATCATCAGTGAGGGATCGGTATGCATGGATCCCGTCAAGCTTGCCGGAATAGTGGAATGGCCGACACTGATGAAGAAAAAGGAGCTACAGTCATTCCTCGGCTTCACCAACTTCTATCGAAAGTTCATCAAGAACTACTCAAAGGTAGTACGCGCTTTAACCCAGCTCACAGGTAAAGCAGAGTGGACTTGGGGCACCGCACAGAATCAGGCATTCCAACAGCTGAAGAAGCAAATGGCAGAGGACGTCATCCTCGCCATCCCGAACAAAGACGGACACTTCAGGGTGGAAGCAGACGTGAGCAACGGAGCCATCGGCGCCATACTCAGCCAAGAGCATGACGGCAAATGGAGACCTGTAGCCTTCATGTCCAAGGCGCTCACGCAGACCGAGCGTAACTACGAAATCTATGATAAAGAGTTACTGGCAATAATGCTTGCACTCAGTGAATGGCGCCATTATCTGATGGGCGCAGCCCAGGATGTGGAAATCTGGATGGATCACCAAAATCTTCAGTACTTCCGCAAACCGCAGAAGCTGAACCGACGGCAAGCACGCTGGGTAACAGAGTTGGCTGAATACCACTTTGTACTCAAACACAAACCCGGCACTGCCAACGTCAAGGCCGACCTCCTTAGCCGACAAAGCGACCATGACCAGGGAGGAGACGACAACGGAGACATCACGGTTCTCTCCCCTGAGCACTTCCAGGCCATGATCATGCCCACGACTGCCGATGCCAACTCCCAAGTCATGGAGATCACACGTCAGAAGGAACTCTGGGACAAGGGCATTGCCACGTCCCTCGAACACGAACGAGGAATCACAGAGAAGGACGGTCTGCTTTACTACGCCGACAGGATATATGTACCCCAACACTGGGCTGTTCAAGGGGAGATCATCGCTCATAGCCATGATCACATCACGGCCAGACATCCGGGGGTTGCCAAAACCAGTGAACTCGTCCTCCGCGAATACTGGTGGCCCAAACTGAAAAAGGACGTTGAGGCGTACATTGCCAGATGCGAAACTTGCCAATGAACCAAGTCTAGCAATCAAGCCAAGGCAGCGCCTCTCCACCCCAATGCAATCCCGATGGAACCATGGATGCACATATCCATCGACATGATCACCACACTACCAGAATCCAACGGCTACGACGCGCTATTGGTCATAGTAGACCGATTCTCTAAGGACATCATCTTTGTTCCCTGCAACAAGGACCTCTCAGCGGAAGGCTGGGCACATATCCTCAGAGACCACGTATATGCCCGACATGGAATGCCCAAAATCGTCATATCTGATCACAGACCTCAATTCGTCTCCAAGTTCATGACCAAACTATACCAACTGCTCGACATCAAGCAGAACGCTTCTACAGTGTTCCACCCCCAAACCGATGGACAGACTGAACAAGTCAACCAGGAGGTAGAAAAGTACCTGCGGATCTTCATCAGCTACCAACAAGATGACTGGGCCGATTGGCTACCTATTGCAGAGTTCGCGCATAACAACTGCGTTCACTCAGCCACTGGGAAGAGCCCATTCATGGTTATGTATGGATGAAACCCTCAGGTGCTCCCCGATTCCCCTCGAACCCCTGAAACAGTCATCCCCGCTGCCACCGACTTCTCCGAAGCAATGGCCAAGATCCACAAGGAGACCGAGAAAGCGCTAGAAGCAGCCGCCGATTGTATGAAAAAGCAAACTGACAAGCACAGAAGGAGTGCGATTGACTACAAGCCCGGAGATCGAGTATGGTTGGATGCCACCAACCTCCACCTTCCTCGTCCCAAGAAGAAGCTCGACGATAAATGAGTCGGACCCTTTGAGATCATAGACAAAGCTGGTGCTTCTGCCTACAAGCTCAAACTCCCTCCTCATTGGAGGATCCACCCACGCTTCAACGAGAAGCTACTAACCCCATACATTCCCCCGACCTTCCCCAATCAGGAACAACCCCCGCCTCCACCGCCAGACCTCATCGAAAACAAAGAACAATGGGAGATCAAAGAAATCCTCGACTCCAAGTCATCTAAAGTACAAGGACGACGAGGACAACCATCGAAGACGGTCATCCACTACTTCATCAAATGGGTAGGCTGGACACGAGAGCGTAACTCGTGGGTACACAAGATGGACATGGGCAACGCAAAGGAAGTGATTGCCGATTACGAGAAAAAGGCTAAACAAAAGCAAGGCCAAACCATAGCGAAAATCATAACAACTCCACGTTCTCCTCTCGCAATGGTGCTCAACCACAAATACACTCCAGACAGCGATGTATGCTACCTCGTGCAACGAGAAGACGGGACTCAGAAGTGGGTCCTAAACCTCGATGTTACCCTTTGGGAAAGGTTCCTAGAAGAATATTGGAACACTCAATACAACTCACAACTTGACACCCTGGAAGAGCCCTAGGCAGTCGGGACGCCTGCCTTAATGAGAGGGTAATGTTACGATTTTTCCACTTTCTCTTATCTCTCAGGTGCCTACCTTATCTCATCATATCTATGGCGCCTATCGTTTATCACCAGATCACGGACCGATCACCACGCCTATATCGAATGACTTCAGTCCCGTTGCTACGGCTCGCCATACTCGCTCGCCATGCACATTCTTTTCATTGTTTTACACATAGTTACCTGATGGACACCTCATATTGACGCTATTATTAGACCCTCACTTTTCGTATATAAGTAGCGTAGTTCTCACTGTATATCTCCAGTCTCGAACTAAAGTTTATCTTACCTTGCCAATACTGCAATTAGCACCAATTGACTAAGTGCTAGTACGAGTGATTGTCCGAACACGAGACAGCTCTGCTACGCCTTATGTTAAAAAGGTCACGTGTCAGGCTAGGCCTAACAGCTAGCGTCCAGAACAGCACTGGGATTAGGAGGTGGAAGGGGTATGTTAATGAAGTCCTCAGTCCAGCCATCACGCCGAAATGGGGATCCTGAATGACCCTCAGGTTCAGATTCATCTAGACGCTCTGCCTCTCATGCAGCATCAAAACCCTGCAGATCTGAAACCTTGAAGTCAGGCATGAGGATGACCTCGTGGACAAGCTGGTTCAGATCACTGAGAGTTTTTGTTGTTGATGAATAAAACCATTTCATCAAGCAACATATTGATGCATTCAAAAAGGGAGAGAACCAAGATGTAGAGGACAAGAGATCTGCAAAATCAGTTTGACCCGTATTTTGGCCATAAATACTCACTGGGTCTGGATGTGCACATGGATCAGGAGGAATGGCGAAGGTAGGAGCATCGGCAATAGAATCAAGATTTGCTGCGTCATCAGGACAGGTTGATGGGATAGAATTCCTGTACTGTTTGAACACACTGAAGTTGTCAGGTATTGTATCAAAGTATTTGAGAGGCTCTAGGGATGGTGATGGTTCAGGCATGGGAGATGGCGATTTTTTATGCCTTTTGGGAGGAGGAGTTGGTGGTTTGAGTGGCCAGTATTGACCCATGGCACTCACAGCCTTTGAGGGGATGTAATCATAGAGGCGTCATGGTATCATGCATGTTCAATGAAAGCGGCCGAGTTCTGGCTCTGGCTCTGGCTGAGGATTGGGCATCATAGGTTCAGATAACATTCTGTCTATTAAATCGATGTTCGAAAGCGAGTCCATAACAGTGTCATTAAAATTCTGATCGTCAATGTGATTGTATGTGAACGTTTGCTCCTTTATAGTATAAGTGTAAAACCACAACTGCTAGAATAAGTAAAACCTTACCTGAGCTGTGGACTGTTGCCCACTATGGCCTTGTGATACCAAAGGTGGGGCTTTCCGTGTTTTCAGAGCTGAAAGGCTAACTTTCTTTGCAATCTGGGTACCTGTATACCAGAGGTGTTCCACAATATTTCAAGTCTGAGATTGGTGGCCCAAGCATCGTGCTCTGTGGGCGCTGACCACATGCAGAGTATCCTGGATTTTACAGAAGGAAGCAAATGAAGTAGAAACCTAAGTTCACGATCTCGGAAAGATCACATGGTATTTGTGACATAACACGCCTACGGGTCTGTCACACATGATCAACACTCTCCTTCCTACTTCACCATTCTATCCTGCCATACTTCCTCCATCATGCCCTACATCTCCCAGATCAAGGCAAGAGCTAACAATACTACAAAACCAAGTATGAAATCAACCAGACCAGCAGTCAAGCCAGTGAGCAAGACAGGAAGCAAGCCAGTGACCCAGCCAGAGGATCCAGGATCTCGAAAGCGACGGCTCCAGGTTATCAGTGATGGTGACAGTAGCGATGCTGAATCCCAGGATGGTCCTCAGAGGAGTCACACAAGCAAATGGTCATCAGAGAAGCTCCAGCAACAAGGAAAGAAGAAGAAAATGCGCACTCAGACTCCACCACCACCACCACCACCTATAGTCTCTGATTCGGATGAAGTCGAGGAGGACAACACTGAAGAGGACATGGACATGGATATGGGGAGTGGTGATGAAGTTGGCAGCATGGCTGGTGGTCGGGGAAGAAAGACGAGGCATGGTGAGGAGGCTGTACCACCACAATTGGAGGCCAAGACCACTCATAAGTAGAAAAATTACAAAGTCCTGCAGCAAATTACATCGGACAATGGAGAAGCACCTGCTAAATGCAAAGAAAATTTGGAAGAGTGCGTATATGTGCTCTCGAATATTGTTTATCTCTAATGTGGCTATAGATGTATCAAGATTCTCACTGATGCTCACAAATGGGGCAAACTCATGCTGCATGCAATCAACCTCTGGGTTGAGCCTGAGAATGTCCTTCTTGAAGGAATTGAAGGCCTGGTTGATCCTGAAAGGTATGTGGTATTGGTCCTATTATCTTGGCTCATCTATTGTTGTAGTATCTCTCAAAATGACTTGAACCTCAATACCTATGACACATTAACTGCAATGTGGTCAATAGACCTGTCAAATGATCTCGAATATTTTGTAGATGCCAATGACAGCGTCTCAAAGATCAGTATAGCAGTATGTGTACATCTTTTGCTCAAGGAAACACTGATATTCATGACTGGCTTTAGCTCCATAAAGGTTTCAAATTGGCACGTCAAGAGGACACACACAAGATACGCGATAGCATCCTCAAGATAATAGTGAAGGACCCAAGGAAGGAGTCGCTCCCACTCCCTATACCCATGATCAAGTCGGCACAAGGATTCAATTACAGTGAGACTGCCTGCCTGCTTTGCCCTCAAGTCTACCTTGAAACATTCAACACCGATGGCGAGTATTGGTCTTTGCATTATAATACTCTTCATGCTAATAATCCATCATCTCTAGATGGTGTCAGCAACTCTGTGAAGGCAAAGTCAAGATTTCACACTGGGAACTTCCCTCGTTTCTTTTTGACCAATTGAAGGCCTCACCGGAGGAAGATCTTGCTGGGTCCATGTGGGGTTACGTCTTAGTCAGGGTATGTGGGCTTTATTGACCATTACAGCAACTGACTCTTCTTTCAGATGGTCAAGCATCTCCTCACCAGTGATGGCATTCCAGGGAAATCGAAAGGTCCAACTCACCCATCCATAGTGAAGATCTACAAGATTAACAAGATAACGGGCCATATAATTGTTTATGGTGCCTGTCAGGTGAGCGCCTTCTGTTACGATAACAGGACCCCTGTTTATTGTGCCAGAGGTTACATCAGAAAATTTGACTTTTTCAGTATTTTGTCTGGACTTTTGTTCGAAGTCATAATAAAATTTTTGTCCAGATTCCTAAGGTAAGCTTGCTAAATTTTCCTTCTTTTGATCCATCCTTGCTATAAATTCCCTTTTATGGACAGGTTTTATAAAAATTTCCACCATGTGCCACTCGGATCAAGTCCAGATAGTGCTGAAACGTGTCCGAAGTCTGATTTTGTCCGGACAATGAGGGTAACCTTGCTCTTGTGGGGGACAATTTGTCCGGATTGTGCGGTAACCTAAGGTCCCCAAAACCAGATTTTTGTCCGGATTATGGCGGTAACCTCTGGCCGGATAAACAGGGGTCCTACGATAACTCTGTCTCACCAATATATCAGGCTCGCTACACTCTCTCCTCAGTTGATGGCTGGACATGTTGTGATGGCAAGTTTGACTTGCAGAAGTTCTATGAAGTGATTGTCGACATGTATGAGGACTTTCCTGAAGATCCTTGGGCTGTTGAATCTCTGGCATGGTGGAACAAGTAAGTGAGCTGTTTCCTTTATGGCCATTACTGATAAAGCCAATTTTATAGGGAGATCTTCGGCAATTCAGTGATGAGCCTAGACTTCCATGGCAACGGCAACACCAACTCAGGAATGAGATTGGGAAATTAACGTGGTTACATGGCAATCAAGGTGATTGTGTGTGCAAGTGGGTTCAGGGCACCTCCATGCAGTCAATCAATTCCTCTATACGCAAGTATACACTGCGACTTTTCAGTCAGCAAAATAGTACTGCTTGGTAGTCGAGTACTAGAAGCTTTGGCTGTAAGCCGGTAGGGATCTCTCGAAACGAGAGGGGACGGTAAAGGGTATGACGTGAATACCACGAAACCATAAGCGATAACGTGAGAAAAGACTAGAAAATGTCGCTAGACGGCAATCCTAGCGAAGCGAACGAAAAGAACGGTAATAGATGCATGAAACTGAGTCTGGGAGTGGGGAAACAATGTGAAAATGTGGAATGACGGTTGATAGAAGTGGGTGAAGCATGAAACAGAGTATTGAGTGCGGAGCGTCGAAATAAATGTGGAGAGATGGAAATCAGCAATGAGAAAGCAAGAACGGAAATATACTGGTGATAGCGGGGTGCTGATCCTAAATGGTGCAGGAATACTGATATTGATGTCGAAACTGGTCTTGTACTGAAGCAATCCTATCCTATGTCAAAACTAACCTTCAAGTCCACTCTTGGGACTGTCCTATATGAAAACTATACTGAAACTGGTCCTATACTGATGCAAAAACGATCCTAAGTCTACTCGGAGACTACCCAAGTGGGCGACGATACAATGGAGAAAGTGAAAATGTGAAACGATCCTATGCTGTGAAGTTGAAACGATAACGGCCAATAAAAGATGAACGTGGATGAGGTATGGCACGGCAATCATGTATTGGCACAGTATGAGCGTGTACCAATAGTATCAAGAGCGAAGAGCGAGTGTCAGGCGACTCTTCACAGTCAAAAACCGTGGAATAACTCTGGTGAGCTTAAGAGTTGATGTGCACTTGAGAATATGCTGGGGTAAACAGTGTATTGCCGTGGAACGGTAATAAACATAGCGTAGATTCAATGATAGAGAGAGACTCAATGTGTAGGGGTAAGCTGCGATCTATGCTCCAGGTAAGCTATGCTAAACGATGTTTTTCTAGCTAGTTTTTATACTACAAGTACAAAATTATAAATAGAGTAAGTATGTGCGACTTAGTCAGGCTGTAAGGCCATGGCTTAGTAAAATCCGTGGTCAACATATGGTTTCTTGACTTCGAAAGTAACAGCAACTTGTTGACGTTGCCGCGTATGGATGGAAACCATATGGTTTCTTGGAGCGATGAGTGGATCGTTAGGTGCTGTTTAGCTGCGGACTGGTGAGGTATGTCTTTTGTACTGAGGTGTATGTTTGGGTCTACATCTTCTCCAGGTCTTGGCAAAGTAACAGCCTTAGTAAAACGCGGTCTGTAGTGGCCGTGTGCTCGAAATATTGTGGATGGATGAGTGGCTGCGGCAATCATGTCATTTCATTAAGTGATTGATTGGCGTGCCAATGTGCCGATGGGAAGTGATGTGGCAATTCCGTTTTGGGGTGATTGGCGATTGAAGGTGCCTTGCCGTGATGGAATACGGCAATTATGATGCGTAACGAGATGGGATGGATAACAAAGTGCGTGAGGAGTGGTTGCTGTGGTATGAAAGTAGTATGAGCTGGTGTGCAATCTTTGGTTTACTGAAAGTCCGTTGGGTGGACAGGAGCTGCAATTAGTGCATAAAATCCGCAAATTCTGAGTGTACAGAGCCTGGAGGCTCATCATCAGATGGTGCCGACAATGATGATACTCTGCCATCAGAGAGCACCGTATTCAAGATGGCTGAGGCTCGCCGACAATGACAAAAGCTTCACAAAGCTGCCACTGCTGCTGCACAGGTTGCTGAAGAAATCGAACTTGAAGGAGGATTATCCAATGATACAATGCCTTGGTACGTAAATATTAGTACCCTCTGCGAACTGCTGGTTGATCCATATTTCAGATGTCTTATGTCTTTTGCTTCGAACTCATGCTCTTTGGGTATGCTGCTTGCTTTACTCTGCTCTCGTTCTTGCTCTCGTCTTCTCTGCTCTCATGCTCTTGCCCTGCTGGACTTGCCTTTGTATTCGATAGTGTAATCGTTCTGTATCATGCTCATTATGAAATGTCCAATGTTTGTTACTTCTGTATGTATGATTACATTAAGATCCTAAGCCTGGAATACTGGTTTGCTCACAGAAATCCTCGCTACTAGTTACAATTGCCTATAAGCTGCCTACAAGTACCAAAATTGCATGCAATACAAGTGGGTCCAGAGACAGGTTATATGGGCTTGCATGTAATTGCTGCCCTTCTATGGCAGTTGGACCATTCTTATAATTTACTTGTCATAAAGTTGAGTTATGTTACACACAATTACATGCGCTGAAACGTGCGCAGATGCTTATACCCCTTATATATTGGATTACAGTGATGAGAAGGACCTAGTATATCCTTATGGTACATATATATAGTATGTAACTAATGCACATTTTTTGTGGTGATCAGGAGGGATCTATTCAGCGTGACATTCTCATCTCTTTGTATGCCATTACCATTTTACCTGATGACGATTTCGCTAACACCCTGCATCAGATATGCTCTGTATGTATGTATGTCCAAATAAAATTGTTGTTCCCACATACTCCTTTCATCCTGTATGCAAACTTGATCTATGTCGCTCAGCTGTCGACAAGGGGGTGGCGGACATAAAATTGCACACATGATGTACATTTTCACGTTTAAGATCAGGTAGACCCCCCCTCCTGCCATATATGGTAGTAATATGACCATATGTGGGTGGCTTAGTAATGCTATGTCAGCACAATATGGTGGCCCGAAGTTGCCAGCCAGATTACCATGACTCACTATAGCATGAAAAAGGTATATAAAGTGTGTTGGAGGCTTTAACAAGCCCACAAGAGATCCTTTTGACATGGAACGATCTCTTTTTATCTCATTAGGCCCTCTCATGGTGCTATATAAGCAAATTTGGTACTGTGTTTAAGGTGCTGACCCCTCCTCCTTTGCCGGATTTTAGCCTCCCCACCCCCTTGGCCATCGAAAGTCAGACCAACGGCCATGCCATCAGATAGCAGTGCAGGAATAAGGCTGTATTCTCTTTTCTCGTTTATCTGACCGGTTTTATGCGACTCTTAGCCTCTCCTTTTCCTTCACTCCCTCACTTTTGTTGATGATTATCATGCAGTCTTATCTGCAGGAAGTCGATCAGTCACATAGGCACCATGGTAGCATGGCAATGGTGATTTTCCTTCCCCACCACAAGATATCGACAACGAGAAGAAAGCGACGTCTCTGTACCTTCGTTCATCTATACTAATCACTCTATGCAAGTTCAGTTGTTTGGCTTGCTTGTATTGATAGGTACATGCACCAGTTCTAACACCATTGGCTTAAGAATTAACGAGCCTAATACAGCCCTCCATCTATTGTACCAATGTCATCTCTTGCTGCAGACGTTTGGCCCGCAGTGTTAGCCTCACTTGCGGTCTGGCTATTGGATGCAGTACTTCTTGCCCCTATTCGCTTCTCAGATACCACCATTAAGAATACCTGCATTATGGCTACCAGTTACAGTGTCGCCTACCAATGACTTAGCAAAAGCTGTCCTGTGCAATATTATCCTCAGTAAAGGTCATATGAAATCTATGCCCACAGCATGCCACCTTATCTTGATATTCAGCTCAGCATGGCGAATATGGGAATAAGTATATGGGAGAGGAGAAAACCAGGTACAGGTTAAGGGTGAGTAAGAGCAGGGGGATCTGAGAAGCTGAAAAGAACCCAGGGCCGGAGACAACTGAAATGCTCTTTCCTTTGCCCATCACTTCCTTTGCTTCCGTTTCACTCTCACTGTCCTCGCGAGCATCAATGCTCTCAAGCGGAAAGCCTCACTTGTTTCATTGTATCATCCTCTTTATGTGACTGTATTCATAATTTGTGCTTTGTTTCTCTTGACAATTCTAGGCTTATACGGATTGTTGTGCACCAAAATGGCCTACAACGTCAACATAACACCAACTCGCAGCAGAGAAAACAGCACGAACTCACCATCTTGAAGATATCCCTATAATCACTAAGTGACTCCTCTGGAAGGAAATAAGAATCGAGTGCATTTCTTCCCCAGATCTGATGGTGTTTGCTTATCCTCTTTTCTGCTAAAGTGTTTAGGTCTTTCTTAGGGGTATCGGCGACATTAACATTACTTCTAGCTCTGAGGGCAATTCAGCCAAGATGTCCTGTAATTCATGAGGGCCATGTACGAAAAACGAGGGGATCAGTGACACATAGTGCGAAATATATACCAGGTACGTAAGCTTCCTGTTTCCCATTTGCTTTCATCGAACTATACACCCTTTGAAGGTGCACCTTTTTAAATCCAAAGAGGCTATGGCTCATCTCGATAACCAATGCAAATTAATACATCAAGCTTCTTCCTATAAGCGATATTCGCCATCATTCAAAGGACAGATGTTACTCTTTGGCACCCCGGAGAAGTCTACAAAAGATGAGGAGCGGGAGATGGAACAGCTCTCTTTTTTTTTGGCAGATCAATATCCATGAGCGTATTTCTGTGCATGACTAATGGCCGCCTCAATATTTCTCACAGACATTTTTACAGCACTCTACTCTTCTATCATCTAATGCCACAAATAATTGGCTAGTGGCTAGTATCTGTCGGATGACACCCCGCCGGTATGGCAGATTCCTATTCTCCAAGTCCTTTCTCTTACTACTGTCTCTGCACAGTGCATGCACGTACCTTAGGCTGTCAAAGCCTAAACATCCGTGGCACCAAACCAGCTGCAGTCATAGTCTGCTAGACAAGGACATCGCCTATCGGAAGACAGACAATCTTTTGAAGTGTTTGTGTTAAAGCCAGTGTAGTGGTGAGCTCATGAAGTGGCCGAATCATCGGTGCGACTTCATCATTCTTCACCTATTCCTTTGAACTTATGGGTCCCCTCACAGACGACTCATGACCCAGCATCGAGGATATTCAGCTATGGCAAGGGGCAATTTTGCAAACCTGTCTCGATCGAGATGTTTCATCGAAAATGTATTCGAATGCTATGGCGATGGGGCAAGAAGAATGTATACTGATACATCTAGGTATCTTCTGCCAAATGAGAATGTAAGAAGTATGATTATCTCCAATATCAAGATGGCTTGTACTTACCTTTGTATCCTTCTGAAGCTTCCTCTCATATTCGATACCTTGAGGATATCGTAAGCATGTTTGAAGCCGTAGGCATTCATCAGTTGAATCAGCAAGAGACAATCGTCATCTCTTGCTGCGAACATGAACATATCTGTTCATCTTCCGACCTTGTGAGTACAACTTCTTTGCGCCCATGGAAATTTAGTAACTTTAGCCAACAGGACTCACGGCGAGGAGAACACTTGCGTGATCATTGACATCCATAAATGTCCCCTCGGATAGGTCCCAATTCCGAAGAACGACTTTGTATGGCTGTCTTCCGAGACTAGAAACGATCCCTTTTCGCTCGTCGGATTGGTGACGTGTTTGCGCTGGTTACATTCGGTTCCTACTCCAGGTATCTTCCTTACTAGAGCTATCCTGAAACTTGTTGCTGTTACTACGGTAATACCATGTTTCCGGTAGGATGAGCTGTATGAGAATAAATCAACATCGCCTCATTCTGAGATCAGGCTGTTCATCACTATGGGAAACAAGATACGTTACCTTTGATCAAAGTTCTCTCATATATCCGACCCAATCATTGACGACTTGGTCATTTCCATTGACCTTCCCTCTCGCAACCAAGTCTGCTGAAAGTCGGCGGCTATTCTTACAGTCAAGTCTTCTTGGATCGATGTTCTTATCATCACACGGCGTTTCTTTGATGCAATCTTCTTTGTGCATCAACATGTGGATGTACTGAATGTACATATTGAATGGAAGTATTGCTCCATACAGCCTCAGGTGTAATCAGCAAACTCCATCAACAGCACTAGAAGCTTCACTCAGCGTTTACCTGGTGGCGCGCACTTTTTTGGTCGACGACCCTGTTGCAGACGGATTATTCCTCATACAAGGCAGCCAACTTGATGGATTTCAGTTCGAACTCTCTCGTTCTGCAACAACAGCATTGATTACTCCAACAATGTCTTCGTTATTTTGCAAACAAGCTCTGGGAATGGGTAAGCCGGAGGTAGCAATTCATCTGTTTTGGTACTGATCATCATCACAGCTTCTGGACAATGCTTGCTGTGTGTGTGGAGTTCCGGTATATTTCAGGTACAAAGGAGACTGGACTATTATTCTCTCCTTGTAAGTACGACATGGAGCATCGAGATCGAAAGTGGAGGTCATTTATCCATGACATTGGATTCGCTCATAACACGAAACAAACTGCGACAAATTTTTTTCTTGTTTGATCATTAGCAAGCGCCGCACAGCTGTCAGATTTGGTTTGAAGGATCAATGTCAGGCTTGAGAAAGTTGCGGTACTAGTATTAGCTGAAATAAAATACCATGTGGTGACTGCATGCACCCTTGCTTATCACAGCTCTTATGCCTATACTAGTAACTCGCTACACATCTAACTGAAAGTCCGAGTCAAGCATGGATGACCTCGCAAAAAGTATCTATTCCGTTCCTTTCATTTGATCCAAACTGGCGTTCCACTGACTAATAAGCCCAAATAGATTGGGTCAAAGTAACAGAGAAATACCAGAAAGACGGCAGTGTAAGGATCTCACAGTGTCATGGAAGGACACTTAACACCATTTTGCAGGCACTCATTGATCACGTCAAGTTCCTGGAGATCACAATCTCCACGCACACAGAGACAGGCCAGGCAGAGGAGGAGATCACTGTTCCACTGCAACGGAATTACACTGGTACAAAGCCTGTGATATCCTCCTCTCTCGCCGACACACCCTGCACCACCCTCCCCCTTTTGGGCCTCTTGGAGCGACTCAACACCACCCTCAGGAACATCACACATCTTGGACACCCTGGTTCTCTCCTCCCTCCTTGAAGACTGCATTGCAAAGAACTATGACTTTGGTATCACTTATGGATTCCTCTGCACCTGGCATGGTACACTGAAGACTGGAGTTCAATCCCAGACAGAATATGCGAATGTGAAGAGAAGGACCTGAGAGATGCGATGAGGTGCACTGCATGGAAGCGATATTGTTGCTCCGTATATATGCCCTCGGCAGTGCCTGGGATCTGTACAGCAATCAGTGTCGTGCTGATGTGGACCACTGGCGAAGAATATCCTGATGGAATATCACATGCTTGGGTGGATGAGGAGGAGCGCACGGAAGTGTGGATGCCGATCAATGGACGCTGAATGGCCCTGTGCCCAGTCCCTGAAGGATACCAACCTCGATCTCATCCGCATTGAGTTGCTAAATAAGGGTTTGGAAGTATGTCTGGTTGGATGTGCTGTGTTTAAGGCAGGAAAGAGGGCCAAGGGAGGACCTGCATGTGGATGAGTGGAAGCTGGATGTGCCCACCATTGGAGGGCTATATCGCTGGAGCAAGGTGCAGTGCTACCTGAGTGGGCTGGGACAGCCACTCAGTGTGGAGCAGGGCTACTTTGACAGTGATCGTTGCTGGTTTAATCGTGCATGGACACTGCAGGAGATTGGACAAGCAGGTTATGAAATTTGCGGAGTTACGCCAGATGGCCCACTAAATGTGAAGGCAGACAGGCATGGGAAGTATGACCCTGAGGTTCTCATGACATTTCACGAGAAGCTGCGCGACCTGCAGTGCCTGGCGTTCCAACCATTTGACACGCTGGAGGAGATGCAGCACCGGGTGTCGACGAAACCAGTCGATAGGATTGTGGGGATGGTGATTCTTCTGTGGCCATGCATGATACCAGCATACTACGAGAGCCAGTCCCTCGAGGGTGCATGGACAGCATTGGTGAATACGGCTGATGAGTTCGTGACACGGGCAGCTCTATTCTTTTGGTATCCTGAGCCAGGAAATACAGGCGCAAAATGGCGACCATCATGGGACCAAGTCATGACGACACCTCTGCCAAGGGATTATAAACTAGACGTCCAATCCGTGAGGGTTGAAAGGGATGCGGAGGCTAATGTTGATCAATGTGAGGAGATGTGTTGCATTGAAAACGGGTTTGTGTGGGGGCTCGCTGAGGGAGGTGCGCTAGGAACCGATCGACATGGGGAGTTGCTCGTTGAAGACACAGTGCGGGATACAGCATGGATTCCCCATTATTGCAACGCACCAGTACCCTATACCAGAAGACACGTACACATTGATCAGAAATAAGCTCCGAAGGCCAGAGCGGTGGGTACAGTGGGTAGTTGGGTGAAGACTGTCAGGACAAGAGGTTCGAGAAACTTTCAGTGTTTAAAATGGATGGACACACGGAGTACAGGATGTACGACGACATAATCCTAGAAAATCGTGTCAATATTCTGGCTTAATGTGAGTACACATTTTGCAGTTGTCTGAAGCACTATTACTGATTCAAACAATCATTAAATCCAAAATGGCAGCCGGAGACGAAGAAGTGTGTTCGTGAATATTGAATGTGATCCGCACAAGATCATACACGTTGGTTACCTCCATCCAATGTCGACCCGTCCTGGTTCTGGACCATTCTCATCAGCATCGTTGGGTACAAATCTTTTTCGTTAAATGACTGTGTGTCGGCGGTGTGTTTGATGAAGAAGTATCTTATCGAGGACTAAGGCTTAAACGGTTCTTGCCTAGTAGACAGGAACTCAGTCGAAAGATACTGTGAAGTACAGAACAGGAAACATTCAACCTCGCTAAACACCTAGAGCGAAGACAAAGTCAATAGCAAGCATACCAATTGAAAAGGTAGATACGTACTGGCTAGTCGCATTGGAGTCCATTTAGACGCGACTTGTGAAAAACAGGTCGATCTGCAACGTCCAACGTTCCTTGACTACAAGGGCGGTGTTCATGATAATCGCGAAGGTCAGTTAGTTATTGCATGAAGCGAAGTGCCTCGGATTTGGAAATGATGTCGATGCCGCCTGAAAGCTGAGATACTAGTCATCAGTTCAAGAAATGATGCTAAGTGCTGTACTCGAACTGATCGACCGATTGTATGGAAGACTCCTTGAAGATTGATACAGACGGACATAGGTGAACTTCATCTTGTCAAGAGTGAGAAAGACAAGCTCGAATGGTCCAAAGAACCATAACGCACTCTGAAGCCTATCCTCGCTTCATTGTAGTCCATGGGAGGAAGGTCCACGAGACGGATACGGTAGCAGTTCGAAAGAGAAGATGGTCCAATTAACGAACCAGAGCGAGATCGCCAGTGTCGTCCGGCACGTAATAGGCTGGTCAGATTGGCGAAACTGTTACTCTGCCATCTTGAATCATCCGATTGGTGTCCGACTCGTTCTCGTGGCCAATAACCCCGCCAGTGGGATGCCGGGTCGCAAAGCGTTTCAGAAGTTAATCACCGAATCTTTGCCTATCAATTACGTCAAATCATTTACCGGAACATCGAAAGGGTTTCGTATCTGCGAATGTATGAGAAAAAAATCAACGAGCAAAAGACAATGAGATGCACCTGCACTGGAAACAAGCAAGCAATCTCTCAAAGCCATAGATCCAGCACTTCCGTTAATGCCGCCAGATTTGTATTCTTCCGTCTGAGAAAGGGTACACCTCTAGGAACCTGGCTATATGCACCTTATTAGGTAAACGCAGACATGTCGTGCATGTGCTTCCTGACGGAATGCCTGGCAACGAAGAAAATAGTCCATCACCATGAATTTCGGTGCGTGTCTTGCAATGTATGTTCGCCGTGGCTGTTTTCGTTGCTTATACTCGTGAGAAATCCACCTGGTTTCAGTGTTTGATGACGAGATACGCCTTCTCCACACCTGACCATATGCGCTTCCTCAGGAGAGCACTGACAGGCGAGCGAAGATACACATACTGAGAGCAATTACTGCTTCCTTGGTGATACTAGTATGCTACAGGATAGGTACTAGCCGCGACGGTGATCTTCATCCGACCGTTGTGTCTGCATCTCTTGGCATCCGTACTGTTTCACGACGTGGGTGTTAGAGCTGTCTGGAAAACCCGAGTAGCGTGGCCCTTACCTGAGTCTCATCGACCCTCATCCTATACGTCTTGCTGAGTGTGGACACCTGTGAAATCGTCCAGGCTGTCGCGTTTTCGCATCATTCGAATAGTCCCAACAACCTGAGTCTGATATCCCATGATCATAGTACATTTGCTCAGCATAGAACTCTGTGTCATTTCCGTCGGTCTCAGCATGCAGGAGGCGGCGACGGTGGTGGCTTTAGCGACGGTTTGAACGGGGCGAGCCTAGAAACAAGGGCTCCGAATCCTGTCAATCCGAAGAATCTACCAAGAAAGGTGAGCCGACACTTCACAGAAAAAAGATGAGCAACGAACACTTAGTTGAATGGAATTGGCGCTGGAATCTATAGCAGCACAAAGCTCGGCTTCATAGGTCACAAGCGAGGTACGCCACGCAGAGAAGTCACCGAGCCTTGATGCGGCATTGGAGGGTAGCAGCAAACTGCTCGCATTTTTCCGAGTCCGTTAGCGTGAGTCTACCTTGGGCATGGCCAGAGACGACAGCTTTGTGGTGTGCGAGATATCTTGAGGATATAGTCATCGTCAAAGCGAACATCGACATGTGTAGTCTCTTAATATAAAGGGACGTTGATGCGTAGTAGTCTAAGGTACGACGTCGAAGGGGTGATGACGACGAAGGAGAAAGGCTTCACTGACCAACCTTGCCGAATTTTACGGTGTTCCTTCCTTCGAACTGCAAGAACCCCTGTCTATCCAAACTGATAGGGTATTGATCCTCAGGCATCTGCCGTGGTTCTGAGTAATAGAAGTTGTCGCATGATGGTGATAGTTGCCTCATGATAACGAAGCACAGGACGATTATCCGGATGATTTGCTAGTTACACGCAAGGCTTGTAATTACGCTGCATAGGTCCATCGAGGAGCAGAGAGTTGGAAAGATGCAGATGTCCAATACCATAGAAATGAGGGTAAGCAAGGAGCAGGCCAAATAGCGGAGGAATGTTTACCAATCACTCTCAAGCACTGAATATATTGCTTCCGATATCTCAGGAGAAGTGCAGAAGCCGAAGTTTATCCTGGACCGTCGCATCGATCCTGCTGTATGTCATCGAATTGAATTACTGAGCGGCAGAGGACGAAGATAGTCAAGCGTCAGCGCGTCACGTTCAGCTGGATACCCAACACAAATATAAGTTATTACGTTAAAGAGATCAAACAGGACTTGCATACCAGCGAATATGCTCGTGTCTAAACCCGAAATCACCATAATCCGGCTGTATGCGCATCTCAGACCTGATATACCATCTGTTCCTCGTTGAGCAATAAGCCTATGCGAAAAGAGAGATACGTACCGTATTCCACCTCGGTTTCTCTTCGCTTCCATGAAAGAATCAACACAAAGACATCATGAAAGTAAGGAAGAAGTCATAGTCGTGTAGTTTCTCCATATGAGTTTGGAGAAGTCAAACAAGCAGCGTTAACATACCTCGAAAATGTGACTGGTTGCGTCACCATTATCGCCCTAGGGGTCTATCCGGGGACAATAATACACCCTTTCACAGCTTGGACTGACTGGAATAATCTCGTATCCAGTAGCGATCCCCGACAGTTAGAGGAAGATGTGCTGATAATCACGTGTAGCCGCGAAATGAAAAGCAGAGGTTTGGGCCATAGTTGTTACAGGAAAGGATCGCTGCCAAAAAGAAATGAGACCGAGGATAGAGTTAACATTTATGCAGGGTGGATCGACGCATCGAGTACGGCCTTCATTTGCTGCACTCGATCGATGCATATTGCATTCTTAAGCATGTCGCATTCAGCCGAAATTCCTAAAGCGCAGATTATGTCTCAGGCCACGGTTGAGAATGTAGATCGTACGTACCAGAAATGTCCATCCGAAAACTGACGTCTCTGCTACGGCCGATGCTCCAAGAAGCGGAAAAAAGGGCCAGAACCTGGATGTATGCACGTCCAAGGCATGTCCTGTTCCCTGGTAAGTATTGAACAGCAGCGGCAAGAAACACAGGCATCCTGGCTCGATGAATGTCTCGAAAGTCGAAGCAAGCTGACTACCTTGGAGGAAAGGACGCTCGTGCATGCCTGGATTTCATCCATGTGAGTAAAATGGTATTGCTGACGCGATGTTGTCGCATCGACGCACCTCTACAAGGGCTAGTCGGCTCTTGCCCTATCGGAGCTCTAAGGTACCCAGTCCAACCAGGCTTGCGTTTTGCGGAAGAGCAACAGTTTCGCTTTGACGATGGTAATGGCGGTGTAAGCTAGCATTCAGCGGGCCGGGCCAACAGTATTTTAATTTAGACTCCGATGCTTGCTTTGTCCGCAACATCTACCATGCCGCTGCTGATCTGACAACAACGACACCGACATTCTATCCATGACACTCGACGGCGAACTCATAAGCGTAGTCGTAGAGGACGCTCTCGGTACTTTCTCTTCGCGGCGCTCGTTCATTCCGACACTCTCGAGCACACGGACCCAAAGAGATCCAATTCGAAGGCCCAAAACCGTCGCATTGAAGCTGGACGACACTTCGAGATAGGAGGGACAGATGGGAGCTGACTTTTCCAGCTGTGATGGTACACTAATGAACCTGGATCATACCATTTTACTCATAGGGACAAACGTTAGGACGTTGCGGCCTCCGATATCTTCCACGGTGGTCACTACTGTAATAGTTTTAACAACGACGACGTGAGCATAAGTGAAGAGACTTTGACTTTTGGGGCACTCGTTGGAATAAGGTATGTGTCCTTCTTGTCGGCATCGCTCATCGCTTACCAAAGAACAGGGGACACGCATATAGTCAGGTCATAGTGGCATTCCAGTCTTCTGGGGAGGATATGCAGCAATTTAGGTAGAGGGAGTATCGCTGGTAAGCACATCGCACAGGCGCTCCCTCGAATTCCTACCAACTGATACTGGATTCAGGTATTTTATCTACAGGGCTACTCTTACCCGTACAAGTACTATGTAGCATTGCTCTGCTCAACGCGTCAATTTTTCAGTTTTCACTACGTCGTGAAGCAGTAAACTCAGCCCCCCAGCAAAGAACCAGCGCTAAGTGTCGCTTTGCACTCGCGACATCCCTGCCGAAGCCGAATTTCTCTCGTCTCCTGGTGTCAACTTTCCGATCGTATCAATATACGCTCTCTTTCATATCTAGCCTTGATCCTTGCGTTAGATATTCCCTCGAATTCTGATCTGTAACTCTCGTCGTAGTCTTATGATGATTTAGATGCAACTCCGACAAAGACACGTCCGAAGTGGAGAACACTCGGGGTAAGGACAAATTTCTGACATTGCTCGAAAATGCAAATAGCCATTGGTATTCGAAACGGAATTTACATGAATCTATGCTCTAATCAGAAATCATCAGATTGTCGAACCGTTTAGATGGAACGCAGACGTACGATTTACGGTGTCACACTTTTGTCCGATATCAACCGCCTGCAGAAAGAGATGTAATCAGAAGCTGCGTCGACAGAATAATTCTCGACTGGTGCGCATATACACAGTTCCATCCTCTTGCAAACGACGATGCTACCAAAGCATAGACAGCGAGTGTCCGATCGCGTGCCAGTGACCAACACAAAAGAATCTCCGGTAATCATAACATCATTGGTTCGTCTTCCTTCAGTAGATGACGTCGACGCAACGCTTGGCATCTAGGA
Organism: Armillaria borealis; assembly: GCA_030435635.1. Lineage (NCBI taxonomy): Eukaryota > Fungi > Basidiomycota > Agaricomycetes > Agaricales > Physalacriaceae > Armillaria > Armillaria borealis. Next base: position 21,323 of record JAUEPT010000085.1, on the reverse strand, counting down.
AAACTGCAGGCGTTCATTTCCGTTGGGTTCGCCCCTATTTCGATCCCGATCCCCAGCTCATCCCCAGCGGTCCTGGTTTAGGGAGGTCCCATAATCGCACGATTGCCGCGAGGCTAGACGACAGTTTTGGCAGAACGGAGGGAGCAGCTGATGATGGCAGGAAGGAAAACACGTCGAGATCAATTTGAGTATAACCTCGTGGATGTCGGGCCGGCCTTCCCGTGCTATAAGTAATCGCATGAAGGACTACGCGTGGTGCACGCACGAAATAGGCGTGTTCATTCTGACTTGGACCATGAGGCTCGCGGAGTAAGATATCAGATATAGCAATATAGAAGGGGAAGTTCCCTTTGTAGGTAGTAGGTACCGCCGGAAGTGAAGCATTCGGAGATAGCAGAGACTTGGCAGAGGCTAAAAAGCGGTAAATGAGAGATTCCAGTGCAACTAAGTAGTGAAAAGGAAGAACACAAAAGATGGAAGTATCACAGGACGAGGTGGATCCACGGATACGGACAGAGTTGGCGTCTAATTTTAAAGGGGTTTGTTGCTGGAAGGAAACTAGAAATGTCCATGTTAAGTATTGCTCCGACACCATCGAAGGCGAGTCAAACGCTTTCCGCTGCTCAGTGACATGCAAGTCTACGCAAGCACAATAACCTCCTCATCATCTGCGCATTGAAGATCTTTGTTGAGGATCCTAATTCATCTGGCACCATTCTGTCCTTTAGACCCGTGAACCTTGTCCTGTACGTTATAAGGCAGGAGGCTGTGGACGATAACGAGAACCGAAGGAATTGAATGCGGGCAATTTTTGGTAAGCGAGATGTAAAGATCTAGCATTCGAGATGGACCATTGTAAATTTATACGATGATTTCCTATACTAGAGGTATGGGCCATCGCTGCGCGTGGCAGGTCCGAGTCCTATGGCTTTTTCTGGTATTTAGGTAGTCGGTTCACATTTTGTATATGAAGACGTCTGTGCTTTCAGTGTCGGTTGGATCCGCCGTCATATCCACCTGGTCATTAGTACCTTCCATGCGAGCTGCCCTACCGGTAACCATACCATCATTGAACCAAATGATCCCGGATGCATCAGATATCATGCAGTGAAATGAGCGTCTCCGTGACCATACACTATTCCTGCAATGGAGTATCGTGCCGTACCTTCTCTAACCGGCAATTTGAAGGAAATGTTGGGGGGTGTAGTCGTATGCGGCAAGTATCGATGGGGAATACACGAACGTGTGATGTTGGACTAGACCGGCCCCACATACCGCGCATTCCGCACTATCGAACATAAGCAGCATTTCTCTGCAGTTGGTCATGTACTCCTGTATCGTTGACCATCATCTTGGCTGTGGAAGTGGGTACCACCACACAGCAATACTGAGTAGAACGCGATTCCTCGTAACCTGCGATACATTTATGCACGATAGACAGAAAAGGGCTGTTCCCCCCTCAGAATTTTCAATACAGTGGATTCTATGCTCACAAACCTGCCGAATATGAAGATATCCGGGTACTCTCATTGCAGCCTCCGATTGAAATAATCTCTCCCCTCCAGGGTATACTCGCCTCTGACGAACTTAGCGAACGAGGTTCCGAGCATCTGCGTCCACACGTTGTCGTCCATCCGGATTATCTCATCCCATGGCTGTCGGTCTGCAGTCCATAAATTGAACAATACGAAACTCGTCGCGTCATGCGCATAGCTGTGATCCGACCATTGGCAGCCAACGGGGGGCGCTGTCGAACCGATGTGGTTTCCGCCTGGCCGAGCGAGAACAACGCGCCGTTTATCTGTCGCTGTCTGTTGGGAATCAAATGTCTCTGACACACATCTTTTGTCATTGACGTGATGACGCGATCCAGGTTCGGTCTTATGCCTGTGGGACGCCAGCTATGCATTAGAAGAGATAAGCTCGCAATTTTTGGACGACGCTTCGTGCAGGACACAAGGCTTGTGTGGAAGTAAGTCCTTTGTCCAACGTAGGTTGAAGGGGATCTGTCAAACGGGAGAACAAGGGTTCAAATAGGGTGAACCATAGCAGTGGAATCCCGAGAGCATCCAAGGAAACGAAGCGGTCGACGTCTCAAACAGATACCTCCGGCCCAAGGGGATACAGATAACGCAAGAAATCGACCCCAATGGAATTCTACGCAGGGTGGGAAACAACACATTTATTCATACGGAAGACAACGTGGTGCAGTACTACAAGAGGGTGACAGAAGACGGGAAAGGACGGTGAGTGATAGGCCGAGGGCACGAACACAAGTGACGTTGAGAACCCATGAACGCCAGATACACGAAAGCGAGGCCGCAAATATTCAGAGTAGGAGACATCGTCGAGGTCCAATGCTCCGTGGTTTTTATCAAGACTAGAAAAACGTCGGCGAGAATGAATTTGATACTACGCGCCCTAGCCATGGTAGACTGTCAACACACGATGGTAAGTGACTACATCTCGTAAGCAGGGAAGACTGAATGACGCTGAACATGCAATGATCCAAACAGAACACAGACAAGGAGAAAAAGAGACACGCAACCAAGACGGGAGAACCGAAGACGACGCCAAGGATGAAGAGAACAATAGGGTTCGGAGACAAAGAGGATGAAGAGGAAAGGGAGTTGAATGAAGGGCAAATGAAACGAGCCAAGAAAGTGAAGGGGGAGGAGGAAGAAATGAGCACCTAATTAAAGGGGAGGCTCGTGTAACGTAGAGATCTTGACGTTAATGTCAAGGTAATGTACCGAGAACATAGCGAGGTACACACAATAAAAGAACTGATGTCAAGAAAACTGATAAACCCTAACACCAAGGGAAAAGTCAGAAAGCGAGCCGAAAATACCGAAGGGAGAGATTCAGAGGGCAATGCACCGAGAGGTACAAATACTAATAGTAAAAGTACAGGCCATAAGAACGCCGACAATCCCGATAGAGCCGAAAAACTGAAGGACGGCAATCCCCGCAATCAATAGAATATTTCCCACGGTGTTTTGAAGGTACATAATAACCGAGATACCTATATACATAGGACTCGGAAAAGTAGGACGCAAACTAGCCTTCATTTTTGTTGTCATAGCAAGAACAATTTGGACTATAAAAGGACATGTTATGCGTACATTTGATTCTTGCCAGGGGGTTCGAACCCGTATTTGACTGACAGGATTCAACGTCGAGGCTGTAGGCGACGTGTCGAAAGCTTCGTAGAATGGAATAGAAGGACACAGCCTGTCTAGGCTATCGGTAGGAATGGTGAAATTTAATAAATAGTCATCCGCATGGCGCAAGTTGACGAGGGAATATCCTTGGAAGCAAAAAGGCAGGTGAACCCGCGGGGCAGGATGGATTTTCAATGGTACTTACTACCTGCTACCTTTAAATTTTGAGATTGATCTTTCAGGAATAGCAGAATAACAGAGAGAACCGGTACAAGGGTAGAGGCAATAGAAAGAAGTAAACATCATACGAGCGAGGCTCGTTAGGCATTCCATAAAGGTAGCCAATATTTAGGACATCTCATCGAGCTCTCGGTGGGTGAGTTAGTTTAGCAACCGGAAGACTCACAAATCTAGGCAACAGAAGAGTCTGGCTTAAAAGGTAAGTACAAAACATCCTAGGTACGCCGAAGGGGAGTCGAATCCCTACCGCTTGCTCGCAGTGGACGTGTGCATAGGATACCATGGAAGGCAAGCATGATAACCGTTTCACCATCGGCGTAGCATGTTCTCTGAGGTGACACAACAGAAAAATATTTGTGTCTTCGAGATGAGCATAGAATTCTCCTCTAAATCCACTGAAAACTGGTCCCTAAATCTAGCCGATTCTCAGCAAAGTCTTCCCCACCAGGTGAAGCCACGACAAGAGATTCATAAACCCTGCTCCTGGGGTTAAGGCATCTATTCTGGACAAACAAATGTTCAAGTCTTGCCCCGAAGCTCAGGACTCGTTCTTGAAGTCGGAAGGTACAGTAGCCTATTTGTCAAGCGTGCAGGGAACCACCTAGAAAACTCACGGCAGCCATGTGCTCATGTCCAAGCTGAGGCCTGGCTAGCGCATGTACACTTAGCGAACAAGCGTCTACCTTCAGTGTGATTTTAACGCTCACCACATTCACTTGAAGAATAGCGCCGTGGCGAGGAATTACTGTTGAAGCCATCTACGATAAGATAAATCCAGAGCAAAGAGAATACAGGTCGGGGCAGCCAAAGCTTACAACGAAATTTAGAATCATATACTCATCAGTGAGGAAGTCATGAAAGCGAATAGCATGGGATACTCCCAGAAGAAACACACACTTAGCTCCTGGTGAGCAGTTTCGACGTGCGTGTGAGAAAAAGAAGAACCAAACTGATACAGGCTGGGCAAAGATGGAAAGGCGGCTGACCAAGAGATATCGATAATTAGCGAAGGATCATGTCGAGAATCGCGACTGAGAAGAATTTCAAGAAAGACGGTCTTCACAGCTGAATCTGAAGCGCTGAAAGGTTCCATGTTTGTTGATATCTAGACGACAATTAGTCTAGCCACGTCTTTCATCATAGATACGGAGGGCATAGCCACGGAGACAGCAACAGAGGGTCTTGATGCGATACGCAGTGACTAGTAGAAGGAAGAATCCTGACCGAAGCATCGCGTCCATCGCGCGCTGGACCTTGTTTGATAAGTTCAAAGCATGGGGCATTACACAAGACAACCATCTCAGCAGAATGTAGGTTAATTGCCAGTGTTATGCGGTGGAACGCTTTCTATTTTGTCACGCAGGTACTACAAGAGATCTTGTCATATGAAAGAAGTAAGGCGGATGGACAAACAGACACGTAAGACCGGGGTGGTGGCAGTTATATCTTCATACGCGAAGCCAGTTTCCTGCCAACGGGTATTAATACGAGCGATCAAAAGCAGTAGATACTTCCTGAAATGAAGGTGTGGTCTGGAGCGGGAGAAGGGTTGGAAAGGCCAGAGGACGAATTGGCCTGCTGTTTTGCAGAGGGGCAGAAGATTCTGTCTTCAGCATAACCACGTGGGACAAGCATTGTCCGTTCCTCCATAAATCATAGATTGGACAAGCGACGCAACTGCTTTATCACAGCCTAGATATGACTCCGACAAATAGACGTTGTCGTATTCGTCACGGTAGGTTACATGAATATATGCCAATATTAGATGTCATCAGGTCGTCGAACCAGTTGGATGGAAAGGCGGACGTACAGTTATAATTTTAGAATTAATCATCAATCGCCTGCGAAGAACAACGATATTAAGAGTCACGCACAGTTGACGAGATGTGTTCTCACCCAACACGCACTTTAGCTTGACGACGGCCGTGCTACAAAAGTGTAGCTGTACTTGACTTGATATGGTGCGTTAACGTAGCCCGGATCTAACCGTAAGCAAGGCTCGATTATGTCTTTGCCACAGGAAAGCAAAAGCAATGCTCACCGGCATCTTTCCAAGTTCAGTCGGCTCTCGTTTCCAAATGCCCGCGTCAGAAACCAATACGCAAAGATCCTGGGCGACGCATCGATGAGTACTAGTATCCGTAGTCAGTACTCGATGAGGTTGAAACGATGCTGGCATATGCGAGCCAGAACCGCGGGTCTTCGTTCAAAGGTTCACCTCCATTGCATTCAAGCCGGTCTTGTGCGTTATCCCCAGCGGTGATCACAGTTTTTGTACCATGAGTGACTTCAATCAGACGCCGACTGTCGCAGAAGATGTATTAGGCGAAGGTGTTGGCGGAACGGATGGGAGGTGAGAGATAAAAGAAACGGCCCATTGTCTGCCGGGACAATGCCGGGATAAAAAGTGCCATACCGCCCGCACGTTTTGCGTTGCTTATTTCAATGTACACTCCGGTTTGATCTTCGCAACAGCAGGATTTTTACACCTCTGTATTCGCTACAACATAGAACGGGAACACGAGCCTAGCTATTTCAATGGGACGACAACGTCAAGGAAGCGACCCAACCGGATGAGAACACAGCTCTGTGGCGATACACATCGATCGGTATGGAGGCACATCTAGACGAATTCGTTGTGAATATCTTGGTTTGAGAGGCATGTTTTGAAGAGCACCGTCTAAACTAGTATCAAGTGAGCTCATGGACGAGATGAATAGAAGAAGACAACTCAATAGTCGAGTCGGGCATAACAACGGAGAGAATACAAGTTGTAGGAAGCGATTGCTTCAAAGAACACGGGATACCATTCGAGCGACGTTTATGCAGTCCTGGTGGAGTCCGAATAACCTACTCGCAGGAACGTTACAAGAGATATCATTGTAATCAAGAACGATAGGTAAAAATGTGTCGTGTTGGGGGTAAAACTGACATCGACCAGCTCGATTCGTTCCCATGTGAAACATGGATTGTGCAAGCGACGGGGAGGTTTCATCACCTAGTTTCACCTCCAACGAACAGACGGCCGTACCCAAGAACTCAGAGTGGAGGTAGGTTATTGTTTGACATTTTTTGATAAGATAGACATCTGTTCGTATTCAGCACGGCAGTTACATCAAATTATGCTATAACCATATGTCAGAACGACATCAAGCCGCTGCGACGGGAGGGGAGACGTACGATTACAATATCAGACTTCGTTGTCAGGTCATGAACACCAGGATACCATCAGGATTCGCACTGAGCTGAAGTGACGCCGTACTCCCAAACTGGTACGCAGATATGCGGTGTTTTCCTCAAAGCCTATTGACGTGGAAATTGAATGTTCATCTCAACAGTTCAGGCTGCACTCGGGACCGTATCTAAGCATGGGTCAGCTACGCCTTTGCCATAAGAAATAAAAGCGAACCGGAAGATCCGACCTCTGCGTGCAGTGTACGCAGTCCATGGGTTCTCTGTGAAGCGACGTCCTATTCGTTGTGCGTTGCTATGAAGGATGAGATGGCCGGATGCTATAAGGAGCATGAGCGAGAGAAGGGGCGGGTAAGAAATGACGTACTCGGTCAAACTATATTCCTGGAAGAGCGCTGTTGTGTAGTTGCCGAGCTGTGAGTGGCAAGAACTGTCGTAATGTATACCGTCGCCCACCAGAGAGGTGGGACGGGATAGATTATTGTAGGGGTTCCATTTCAAGAAGCCATTGTTCCGATAAGTCGAGGATGTTGAAATGATTCCAGCGTGGTCGCGCTGCCAGCGGTCTCCTACGAAATGTTAATTCCATCAGCTCTCTCCGTTCCAAATTCTTGGCTATCACGCACCATTAGACAAAAGTCCCAGTCGTCATTCTTCCTTCCCATTAATTGATGGTGTCACAGTGTGAGCGAGCCATAGCCATAGGTCTTCCGTGTTGTTCTAAGTCTATCACTAGACATGGGTCCAGCAACGGTATAATTGCACGCCAGCTGAAGATACACTAACGAAAGGTAAGATCAGGCGAGATCAATGGATGAATATAATGCCACATACGTGCGTGAAGAAGACCGGATATATGCGCCTTAGGATTGCCCATACTTTGACGAGAAAGTCGGTGGTACTGAAAACGATAGTGGTCAGGCAGCGAAAGTGGTGCTCGACTGGTAGACCACCAGTACAACGGATCGCACTCTGTATGTCACGGTCGTGGGTATGCTTCGCGCATGTCTATATGAGCCGAGTACCGATAACGGCATCAAAGATAAGGCACGCCAGATTTTGAAAGGACCAGTCTGGTCCCCGTCGTTGCGTTAAGAATTTTCAACAACCTCTTAGCTTACAAGCTGAGGGGCCTGCATAGAATATTAGAAGAAAAGGTTTCGCAGAACCGAAGGGTACACACCATGGACTGTCCGACTCAACTCGCTGCGCTGAACGACTAGCGGGTCATCATTCCATTCGGATTTGCCAGTCAGACTGTCGCTGTGATGAGCTAGGCCCCGTCTCGATGCATGGATGGTGGCCAACAATATTTTTGTCAATGTGGAACACTCAATATGCTGGTTCTTCACGTACCATGTGTGCATCCAAGTCTGTCCCAGTCCGAGTCGTCTGTCCAAGATCCTAGCATGTGCCCAGCTGTCTCCTCTGATTCGCGTTGCTTCACCAAGGGAATCCATCAAATCTAGTCCTCGTCTCGAGCGTGGTCATACAACATTATTGGGTACTGCGCGTCCTGGATAAAAATGGACGACAGGAGGGTAGATAGTCTCGAGCTTATCTCAAAGTGCTCAAGGTAAAGGTAAAACATTGCGTGCGTATGCCAAATGTGCATGAATGTCCAGAGAGTTCGATGGATGGAGAAAAGAGTAAATGACCGTTATGATCGATGGGCACCCGGTCCGGTCCAGGGTCCCCGATTTATACCGGATCAACGCACGTGATGAATGCGTCAGAAACGTTCTCGAATATAGCTAAAACTTTACGCAACCCTCACGCTGAAACTTAACCGCTGCTTCTCTCTGTAACAACGATTCCACTCTTATCAACATGTCTACCACCATCTCCTGTGGACCTAGTCACCTCAAGCTAATTTTGAAGCCTGTGAGTAGAGGCTGGATTTGAAGAAACCATTATTTTGCTATTTAAGACGCGTGAGCGAGGGAACGGCAGAGTAAGATGTTACATATTCAGCCGAGCCTGAGATTCTCTGTGAGGAGCGTCCTAGAGATTCTTGCCAGGAGAGAGGAGGTCACTTCCAAGACCATCGGTCGGGCCCAGCCGAAGTCGATGATCATTATGTTGAGATGAAATTTGCCTCTTCGTGTGGCGCGTTTCTTGCTGGCGGCATCCCTCCCTTGAATTGCTATTCGTTACATCAGCTCTCTGTTCGAAACGCCTAAGTGTCACGCACCATTAGCCAAAGATCCTCCCTAATCTGAGTCATCGACGGTTGCTGTCATTCCTCTCCATAACCCGATGGCGTCACCAGATAATGTCGATGAGAGAGCCAGAACTGCAGGTGTCCTCTTCTCGTTCCAATTACAAGCCCTAGCATGGGCTCCAGAAGATGGATAGAACTGCATGCCAGTCGAAGGTATGCTATGCGAAAGTTTGGTGACGAGAGAGCAAGATCAATAGTTGCAAAGAAAGATAGTAGCGCATCCACGTCGGACGGGAGGCCGGCCCGTTCTTCCTATTGTATACCTTATTACTTCTACACCTCTTCGGTTTGCGGTTAGGGTGTTGCGTATCGGACAGTGTCGGTCATTTTTTCAGTTCGATTCCCACTGAGTCACAACTCTTCCGGCTTGGAGCAAGATTGAAAACCGAATGATGATGTGACCCAGAATGGAGCTAATTTTTCACTCGCTTTAGCTCCAAGATGTTGAAAGCATCTACGGCTATATCATTGTTCAATTCCATCTCTCAGACCGATTTACTCCGTACATGTTTCGATGGAACATTGCAGAATTGATCTGTACCAATATATTGCAGGCTAGTCATGCACCGCCACGTTGAATGATGTTGCAGTCTAATCAATCAACCGGTTAGGTTCATTTCCACTAGTAACTTTCGGATATTTAGTGGATAATCCAACGATTCTGACTAGCGGAGTGCAGCCGAATTTTACGAGGGCTTGGACTCTCTAGAGTTTGATGAAACAAATATACCACTATTCGCGTTCATTACTTGGCAAGGTACAAAACTAAAGCAAGCGAACTTATCCCGCTACAATACACGTCGCCGCCTCAATGTTAATTCCCTGGAACAGGGGACCGGCAGACGTCTCATTCGTGAGAAACCTGAACGAATAATCCCTGATTTGCCGTGCCATCACAGCTGACTATAATAAGAATGCGTGTCTCTTCTGAATGTGGGATATTTACAATACGTTACCAGCTGACTCTTTTTATCCCAAAAACTCTAACACGATAGAGATATTGCAAGAACCGAACAGTATTAGCGACCGGAGGCAACTCTTGTAAGGAATACATTTTGCAATCACGGTCTATGAAACCCAGCACACATCGGTATGTGCGAATACCGGAAGGATGAAGAACAACGCGTCGGGTCGAAGACAAAATGGCCACGGCGTTGAGTCTGAACGGTGAGAGCCCCGCAGTATTTGGATTTGAATTTCTGAATGCGTCATCAGCCTTATATATCCGAAGTAGGATTCGAGGACAGTGCGAGGAAGGGTATCCGTACCAGCGCGATATGCCCCTACAGACATGTAGCACCTTGGTTCAAGGGCTGCAAGTGCTGCATTGTGATGTTATGGTCTTTTTTGTGGAGTTCGATCCCTGTTCGGAGCCAAGATTGAAAGTAGGGTTGCGCACGAAACTTCCGGGGGGTGTAAAACACGGTATTGTACCGACCCCTCCACGACGGGGGTGTTTTGATACGGTAGTTTACCGTTACTTATCCTATCACGTGCAATATTGCATGACTGACGCGAGGCACTCGCAATTTTTTTCGAGCATCTTCACCTTTGTGTTATTTTACACCTTTTCTTTCTCCTGAAGCATAATTCATTGAATATCACTACTGAGCCATGTTTTACATTGTAAATGAAATATGAATGCAATAGGATTGAGCATAGTGGTGATATTGCTGCTCATAGGTCGTTATCACATGACAGGTAAGTTACCTCGACGAAAGCCGCTCCAGCGGGGGGGAGGTAAATTACCAGCAACTAACCGGTAACTTACCGGTCCGAAACCCTTGTGTATCAAAACCTAGGGTTTCGTGTGCAACCCTATGGGCGTAATAGCGTCCAATAAATCGGATAGGCGCAAGTTGTTGTTTTCCGATCGCAAGTTACTTATTTGGAAGTGTGCAAGTTCGCGTCCCTCACAAGTTCAATGATTTTTTATGAAGATATATGCGTTAGCCTCAGCTGCTACCACTCCATATATGTGTGGATAGAATCTAGGGAGCGGGTTCGGAGTAGGATGATATGGTTCAACGGGTCGACCTTATATCAATGCTTCACAGGAGTCTTTCCTCCGGCAGTCCGAACTCCTTCCGCTTATTCACCTGCTTTACCTGAGTTTCCCTGCTTCTTCGTTTCCCTTTCACGTGATGAATTCAGATTTATGTCCCATCACTCACCGGTGTTTGTTCCCTGGATTTGAAGCTCCTCAGTAGAAGGCTATCCTAGACTTTGAATTAAAGGCATGCATGTCTTTTGCGCCATTATTTATTTCGGAGCTCACATATCTTTCGACACCTTCCAGACAATCAACTCTGGATTCAAATGCCACTTTGAACTCTGCAGACTGCGAGCAGACGATAAATCAACTCATTGATCCCAGTGAGACGCACTGAGAACGAAATCCCGGAGAGTTCAAGGGTTCGCGATATGGCCGGCTGAACGGCGTAGGTACCGTATTCTTTCCCAGACATTTGGCATTTATACGGTACATAATCAATGATCAGGTACCCGGAAGGCGGGACGGAGAATCCAGATTTACATATCACGGCCTAGGTCTTATTCCCAAACTTGTGCGATAAGCCGGAGGACGAAAATAAACTTGGAGACTAATAACCAAACTTGTGTCCGGAAAAAGTCCACTTGCGCCTATCCAATTTATTGGACGCTATTACGCCCATATTTATGCATCACCATTTTATGCGATGAATGGCAGGTTGACATGTTTTGAACTCTGGTTTGTTCCCCAGTAGTACTAAGCAGTGGGTTACCTCCAGACGTGCATTCAAACACTCTTCGAACCGATGACAAATTCAGCACAATGAGAACGAGATTGCCGAGGGTTCAAGGGTTCATGATAAAGCCTGCTGCGTAGGTACTGTATTCTTTTTCAGGAAATTTCCATCGGTATCCTATGCAAAATCAATAAATATCCGAGTGTCGGGACAGAGATTGGCATCAATCACGGAGTCCTGATTCCAAGTCCATAGCCACCGACAACTTTCAAATTGCGTGAAGTTAACACCTCTTAACTTGCGGGAGGATGCAAGCGAACTTGCGCACCGAAAATCAACTTGTAGCCGAAAAAAGTGCACTTGCGCCTACCTAATTTTTTGGACGCTATTACGCCCATACAACCCTAATTGAAAGCTGCCAAGTTTCCGCCTTCTGATTGACTAAAGTCCATTTGCCTAACACTGGAATCGTGTTTCAGTGATATCTCCCCCTTCGACGTATCGACAGGAGCAGCGAAATGAGTACGGAGCTTTTGTATAATGGTTGAATGTCTATTCTCAAGATCGACCAATGCTTTTTCTTGCAGGGTCGATCCCGAGGGGTTCCTTTTTGGCCGGGGGATGCAAGGATCGGAAGGTTGACATGCAAAAGACCTAGGCATTATAACTTGAAGGTATTAGCCCTAGACAGAAGATGGCATACTGCCGACCCATATAAACATTGGACTGCGAAGGGGACGACGGCAAGGGTAGGGGCAAGATGGACAGCGATTGGTATTTGACACCGTAGATACATGAGTATCAGATCGTCAAACAGTTTAGATGGCAAGGCGGATTTGTGATTACAATATGCTAGGCCTAGGAATCAATGAGGTTCCTTCTCACCTCGCACGAGTTGGGAACTGGCTCACATTTATGTAGTGAACTGAAAGACTTTGCTCTACGTCTCAGTCGTGTTGCCCTTGTGTTTTCGCGATGAACACAGCATACTCCGCTGCAGACAAAGATGTCGCACGGTAGCGGGCTGCTTATCCGAAACAGCAGGTATACGACTAGGATAAGAAGTGTTTCATCATCCAACACATGTCGAGAGCAGACGTCATCGTGAATTTGCATAGAGCTGATCATCTCGTGCTCCCTTACTTAAACGTACCATTTTGTCTTAACGACTAAAGTGGTGCGTGTCGATGTGAAATGATACAGTCATTTTAGCTCAGTTCGACTCCTTATACACGTCCTCATGAATGGTTCGTTTCACGTTTCACAGAGTGGCAACTACAATATCAGGGAGAAATTGGATCAGAAACAAGGAACGTGAATAGAAGATCATGAACAATTTTGAGGAGCATGGGATACTACCAATGCTCAGTCTTAGCAGAACTTCTCTATCGATAAGTATATCCTTATCAGAGCTTTGAACAAGGGCAGAAAATGTGTATAGAAACCAACACTACATAAGCAGCTGAACGGTTACATATTTGTCGATATCTAGACGGCAGTGAGTTTAGGGCCAGAATTGATCATAAACATGGAAATCATACACGCAGAAAATTATCGCCGGTAAGATATCGCGGTGATACATACTTGTTAATAGAGGAGGACATCTTGACCAAATACCAGACATGGACTGGAGGCTTCTTTGATGCGCTCAAGTTGCTGGGAGGACTCTGAAGGGCATTCCCGAGCGTACTAGGAAGCGAGACCTTCCAGGAAGGACAAGAACCAGACCGAGCGCCCGGCGGGAGGACCTGCATGGATTAAGGAAATTGACTCGAGTCTTGAGACCAGAGAATAAGCACAGCATAGAAGCAAAAAGGTTGGCTCGGTGGTGGTCATCCTTCAAAAGTATCCAGTAAACAATCTGGTGTTTCATGGATGGCCACAACAAATAGCTGTCCATAATGTTTCCGACGTCCGTAGCTTTTGTGTTGATACATATTGAAGCTCATGGACAAAGGACACGCAGCGACAACGCAATGGTGTACCCAAAGCTTCCATGCATTCAATGGGCCCCCGAATAAATGGAACTGAGAGCAGTATGGCTGATCGATCTTGATTACAAGATCCCGGGGAGTTGAGTCTGGGTGTCATACAGATGAAAGTTGTAATGTACGTATTTACTGCTTGCTTACTTCCATTGTCGGCGTTCACTGTGTGGACCTACCGTGCGCGGAAAGAATTGGAGCGAGATCATTTTTCATCAGCAGCCGAAACATTTCCAGTCAGAGGACGATGGAATGGACTTTCTAGGCTGGAAAGCACACGCCATACAATATCAAAGATAGGGAGGAACTGAACCAATTGGATTTGACCGAATCTACGGACAAAAAAGCTGTCAATAGTAAAGGATAAGAAGCCGCTACCAAGGCAGCGGAAATTTTTGTTTGCAGCTCCTAAATACGATTGATCCACGTGCAGTGCAACACCGCCCATGTGCGAGTCCGACGCGTCGTGCCATACGATCTCATTCATCAACCTTTTCTGTGTGGAAAAAAAACCGACGGTGTTCCGAGCGCAAGAAAAGATAAGTCCGTACTACAAATGCTAGTTTCTACAGGCGAAAATGATCTTTGGGGAAACCAACACGAAGGTCTACAACAGAAGGAGTGGCCGTCGTGCGAACTTGTGATCGAAATTTCCATTGTAGTAGATACCGTGATCGCTTAGTTGTCTGCCTTGTCAAAGTGCGGTGAAGTAGGAGATCATTCAGCCAATTAATTTGACGAAATATGCCGCCTACTTGCCGTGATTGAGGCCTTGAAGTTTGACTGACAAAGAACGCTTGGCTTCGGTGTCGGGTATCACAGAAGCCATTGGCATTCTATCTGCCTTGGAAAACGGCCGTGGGCTGGAAAGCATTACTACCGGATGTTTTATCTTCTTCTGCCGGGCGACTTAGCTGAGGATCTCGAAGCCGTTTAAGATGCGCCCGCATAGGGGCATGTATCTTTAAGAAACATCACGAACATCGAAGGGCTACTGTTGGGGTTGCTGCGCGTGGTTTTCTAAATCAAATGTTTCAAAAACTGATTGCAGCCGGTGAAGTAGGTAAGGATTTACACTTTTTAACTTTGACTGCGATCCTGTGAACCAATTGTGTTTGTACCAATGTCAATCCGCGACGCCACGGACTACGGAGATCTAAATGTATGTATATAAATGGGATTCATGAATCTCTGATGGAAATATATAGGTTCCTGTCGAAACGGAGCAGCGAATCATGACAGAGTACTAGTGAGTTTTCTCCCAGGGATTTTGTTTGGTCCGGGTAAGCTTTGCGGGAGAAATTGGACCTCTTCAGGCGAGCGGAGACTGAAACAGAGATCTGCAGTTCTCGCATGGCACGGTCCGATCATCCTGTGTAGAGATTTGCGCAGCCCGGCCTCAAGCTTTGGGCCGACTTTAGCCGGCTGGGGCTAGCCGGGCTTCCAAGAAGTCGCCATCACGGCTGAAGACGGCCTGCGGCTCAAGCTCACATGAAGGGATGAATGCAGTACAGTGGTGGGGGGTTATGTATCTTTCTTGAGTCATCTCGAGGTTACTCTCTCACATGTATTTCCGTTAGGCAAACGCTCATCGATATCCGGTATGGGCATCGCTGGCGCGTGATTACCTGGCTGTTATGGCATCGTCGGTGTCAAGCGAGCGTGCATTTTCATCTGCAGGTCTAACGTTAGGCAAACTACGAAGCTGGCTGAAGGGAGATATTGTTGAAGCGCTGCAGTGTCTCAAATGCCTGTACCGTAAGGATCTTATCTTTCGTGAGGTTGTTGCATTTGACGGTGAGGAGGTGGAGATGGAAGATGATCAAGGTCCATCGCCACCGCCGACAATTGCGACAGTATCATGGGATGAAATGCTTATAGATGTAAACTATCTCGCTGATTCTGATGTTGAGATTGATGTATAGTTTATTAACCATGTACCTATGCCATCATGATATGATATCTGCAAAAGCCCCGGCTTGAGCTTGAGCCGGCTTGGGCCGACTTTCCTTGGGGGCCCAAAGCTAGGGCTTCATTTTGAACAAGCCCGAGCTCTTGAAAGCCGAGCCCAAGACCCGGCTTCCAGGCCGAGCCGGGCCGGCAAACCTCTAAATCCTGTGCCGCAAATCAACCGAAATGAATGGGACTACTAAATTACACATCGGGTGAATAGTTCGAATACTGATTTTTACCACTTAACGACAGTGGGATAACGGTGTTACGGATGGACATTGAGACCTAAATCCACGAGAGTGCGGGAACGTCGGTGCTTGAGTCAATCCAAGCGAGAAAGAAAACGGAAATTTTGAACTCTTCGTCCAGAGCAAGCGGTGTTTGTGTTCAGGGTCCGCACTCTCTGGGATTTATCTATCTGTGAAAAGTTTCGCATCAGGAGGCTTGGGTACTTGTACGTATCGCCATGACAAGAAATCAACAAGGCCTTGCTGGAACACCTTCCAACGAAACGAGATGCAAATACAAGATAATAAGCATAACGGGCTGGACACATCAGATGTGGCAACCGGTGTCGAGGGCTTGCGGTGGCCTAGATACGTACTTTTGGCGGGGAAATGTCGGCTTGACAACGTGAGCATAACAAGCGCAGTTGTAGGTATGTCGAGGTCTATTGCTGGTTAGAATGGTTCATTTTAGTCTCCACAGATAATAATCATGTCATTGGAGAATGGAGAGGACCACCCCTGATGGGCTGCTCCTATCCTGACATTGCGATATATAATGACCTTGGAATCCTACGAACTTCAGGGTTCGCTTTCACGCTCTTTACCCACCTTTGACGGCATCTGGCAAGCAGCTAGAAGAATGTCCGACTCTCAGACCTTCGACATCGGGTTCAAAACCGAGAAGCCGTATGCGTCATCTGACTTTCGTTCTATGGCCCAGACTTAGTGTAAATATTCCCTAGGTTTGAGCTGCTGTACGTGAGTAGAGGAGATTCGAACCTTGGTTCTATCGTCTTCGGTTGGTTCGTGAGTGTGAGTTCAAATTTTATACTTCCTTTTATCTGAATCGTCTTGTAGTTGGGCTTTTCTATCCAAGTTGTGTGGCGTGCTGCGCTAGAAACCAAACGAGCCAGCAGGGTGCGATTCTTGGTCGGGTTTTCTGCCGGCTCTAAT
The DNA here is from genome assembly GCA_030435635.1 of Armillaria borealis. Lineage (NCBI taxonomy): Eukaryota > Fungi > Basidiomycota > Agaricomycetes > Agaricales > Physalacriaceae > Armillaria > Armillaria borealis. The sequence goes on along the minus strand of JAUEPT010000085.1, from coordinate 4,655 downwards.
ATTCTGCATCTACTACAGGTTTCTGCCTATATTATCATGATCTGGCTTGAAATCCTGGCGTATGTCTCTTCTCTATGTTGACCGCAGCCGTGAAGTCTGACTTTCTAAAATCAGGAACATGACCTTTGCGGTGAGCCTTTATCGTATCCTTGTCATTGGCAAGTGCTCATATGCTCTTTCCCGAAAGGTTATAGCTTGGTGTTATCTGTAGGTTCTCTCTCAATCTCTGCTCAACTTCGCGACTTCACGGAAACCCCCTCGAAATCATAGGCAGAAGTTTATCAACCCCGGCATTGGATTTTTTCTTGGAATCATCATCTGCTGGATTGTTCAGGTAAGCGTCATCAAGGTAACTTATTTGATAACACGCTAACTGCTGTTAAGGTTCTATGTCTGATGCTCATCATCGTCAACCGATTGTGCATTCTAATTCAGCAACCATCTCAGAGAGTGAGGCACCTCCTTTTCTTCTCATTCGAGACATCGAAGCTCACAGTATCATTTCGCATAGCTTACACTCAAGCTCGTGGTTATCGGGGTTGTTTCTGTCGTTTCCATTTCTACGTCTTGTATTTGTGAGCGAACATCTGATCCTTGAAAGCGCTTTAAACCTCAGCGTCACTACACAGGGATACCTGCTCAGTTACAGATTAATTCGTCATATATGAGTGTACGTTCTTTTATCCTTTCGTCTTTGAAGTTCGACAGAACTGAGGTGATCCTTTCCAGTTGGATAAGTGGTGAGTGTCGTACTCACGACTCGCCTATCGGATACCCACACCTTCCTGTAGGTGGGACAAGTTTGAAAAAGCTATCTATCTTCGTGAGTACCCGAGAACTATTTTGTCCAGAGATACTCATGGTTTATGTTTCAGTGTTGGACCTGGCATTAAACATCCTCTTCATTCGCATGGTAAAAGGCCGCCTTGTGGACCACGGTTTGAAGAAATACGACAGGGTGATGCGGTAAGTTACAATGAGAATGTCGTATGGCTGCGTTTGACGATTTCTTGCAAACAGCTTTAACCAGCGTATCATCGTCGTTTCCATTGGGATGGATTTTCTTCTCATGGGCGCCACGACTCTCAAGAATCCCTTCGTTTATACTCAGGTTGGGTTCTCATTTTAGCGCGGAGTTCTCTGACGATAGTATTGCTAGTTTCATCCTATCACGTACATCGTCAAGCTCCAAATCGAGATGTCCATGTCGTGTCTTCTCATCAAGGTGGCGCAATCCACTGGTATTGATGTATACAATACCAAAGTCAGTGGCCAAACGGGACAGAGGACACAGGGTGCCGTGTACGTGCTTTTCTTCATAACTTCATTATCAGGCCTCATACATTACATGTTGCAGGGCCGTCAACATCACGACTCAGATTCATACCCAGTATGACCCCGCAGGTCAGGAGGAGTATGGTAAGGCTTTCCATATATATTTTTGGGTGGACTACTTTGAATCCTGATCTCGAACCAGAAATGTCCGATATTCTTCAAAAGAACGGTGCCATTGAAGATGACAGATCCCTTAATTCGCCATCTGTAAACAAGATAGCCGATGATGAGCTGTCCCACGTCTGAATCGTGGTCCCCCAGTAGAAACTACAATATATTTACAAGCTAATATTCCCTCGCTGTATATAAATAATACGTGCTAGAATAAGAAAAAGGTTCAGAATTGCGGTCAACATTCATGCGTACTCTAGTAGAATATGTTCTCAATAGATCAAAATAGATTATACCTTGTCTTCAAGTCGACTAAATGGGTCAGAAATGGGCGTTGGAGGTCCGGTGACAACTTGAAAGTAGTAGCAGTGGAAATGTTTCTTGTCTACCTATGCTGGCTGCTTGTGTTACAGTATCGAAGCGAATGTGCCGGACGTTTTCTGAATTTCTGGTAGTATTAAGATACACAGTAGCATTTGTTTCTTGCATGAGGGAAACGCAGCGTTCATGAAATTCCGTTGCATTCAATGAAGATGTAATAAGTGCAGTCATGACTGATTCCCACTACCGAGTATGTATAAGCATCACCAACAGTACTGTCACCACGATGACGGACATAACCACCAGACATGTCGTGGACCCACTCTTTCCACGAAAATCTCTTAAACGCACCCTCTCCTTTCTCATGAAATTGAAGTTGCTCTCTATCTTCTGTTGGGCTTCCTCAACGATGGCTTTGTCTGCGGACAGCGAATCAGAGAAATGCAAGGCGTTGCATTTGAGTTGTGTAGCCATCTGTGCCAGCTGTTCAGACAGTTCGTTGTGGAGAGCATTTGTGTTTTGGAGGACGGAAGTACCAGTGGCCATTCCTACCGAACGAAGTGACAAGTATTTTCATTTGCAGCTTATGGATCTTCCTGCGAGAAGCGCGTTCCTCCCCTTTGTACTGGTTGGGATAGATTAATGCACGGTCACCCTCTCAGGAAGCAACAAGTACCTCCGTTCCTGGCTAATAGCGATAACAGAAAATCATCGTACGTGTCTGCCTTGAAAGGACGAAAATCAGCGTTAACTCTGTGAATGAAGCGGGGTTTACCATAGAATTCGCACGGCAAACCTTCTGTTGTCCCCTACTTTTTCTTCTCATGCTGCGCCATGCACCGCGAACTGGGCTGGCCAGCTCTTCCTCACTCTCGAAGCCTAAGAGCCCGACATGAAGAGCAGTACATGCGCTAATGACTCACAAGGCCTCGTAATCATCTCCAGCTTGTGCCCTAATCTCCCCCTTGAATTCTATGTCGGAGCGTCAGCACGAGAAAGGGCACTCAAGCTCGCGTATAGCATCTATTGATTCATCCTGCCGTTGTAGCCAAGCTGTGGAAGGCGAACTTTGGAGCCGGCTCACCCTCGGCGGAAGGACCGATTGACGCTGAATATAGTCATTACTCGGTTCCAGAGGGTCCCGCTCCAGAGCTTCAAACCTGCAGTAAGACGAGTGTAGCGAGGAGACATCGGAGGCATGATATGATGCTTACACGAGTCAGGATTGATTTGAACTCTAGCTTGATGGCTCAAATTTAGCCCGATATTCAGCCCAAGACGGTGTGTGTAACGCTACAGAGAATTTTTCAGTGCATACATGCTTTCACAGAATAACAACATACGCGGTGATCCCGTGAATGAGCACCTTCAGTTCGTTTTGCCGCAACAAGAAAGTTTCTTCCTTCGCTCAAATTACCTAGATATATCTATGCATATTGTGGGAAACATTTGAGGCTACTAGATCTCAGTTTATATGAGCTGCAGCGTCGAGGTCCGACTCGAGAAATCAAGGTAAAGCCAAGAGACAGGACGTGTTGATCCAATAAATGCATCGCCGTGCTAGAGCTCTAAGTCAGAATATTTCTGGCACGAGGATTGTAATTCATCGACACACTAATAGCTCAGAGGCTTTGAGAATGGTGAGGGATAATAAGCGTAGTCAACGAAACTTTGCAGGTACGTTGTCCGGGTCGGCCCGACCAACCGAGCCTAGTACGACAAAGTGACGCAAACAAAGACGCGTCTCTTCCTCCAACCATCACCGATGCCTCTGACGTGCCGCTCGACCTTTCTGCGCGACCCACGCTGTATTCCTAAAATAACGCAATGACATTTCCGACGCGGAGGACTCAACTTACGCATCGATATCAGAGATTTCCTCAACTCCAGGGCCACGGTGCCTCAGATTTGTAGCAATCGGTGACAGCGACGAGAAAAACGTCTCTGGCATTCTATTCCAGAAATTATGCCTGCCAATTTGGACATTGTGAGCGACATATATCTTTCCATTGCCGCTCTGATCATGAGGGAACTATTGATGTAGATATCTAGTCGCGTCTAGCTACCAAGATCTTTCAATAGCGTACTTGATTCGTGGATCGATAGGCCATGCACGTGCGCTTGTCGGCCTTACTTCTTCAAATACAGCTGATCGAAATCTTCAGTGGATATGTCGTTATGCCCTGGCCCTTGTCTTCTCCACCATGGACTACGGCTGCTGTATTGCACGGAATTTGGTGCGCCTTGCTTGTATCGATATCTTTGAAACTTCATAAAATAAGGTGCCTTGTTGTTGACGGTCGTGGTGGCTGCCAGCGTGTTCGCTCTCATGTCAGCGGAGAATAGTGACGCTTTGCTGCTGGAGTCGATTTACAGCATTTTTTCTTCGAAGAAGTTTGGGCTTGGGACGGCGCGGTATTACGTGTGTTTACTTTCTCTCGATGTATTCCCTTGGACTCATCGTTGCCGACAGGATACCCTGTTTGGACTACGATTTTTCATGACTCCCTCAATGTTCCTCCTTCGCTCGCACCATCACTCGGCTTAATTCATTGGTCCCAGCATGAAGAATTACGTTTAAGCAGTTCTTCTTGAGCTTCATCTGGTCGAACCTTGGATGAAGGTGAGGTCGTTTACGTTTGCTTTATTCTTTACTGATGTGCCATCGGTATAGATATATGGAACGTTGTATACTAGACGGCTTGGTCCTTGAAAGATCCACTTCAGGGAGCTGGGCGGGATAATTTCGGCGCTAGCAAAGCCGAGATATGGCCATACGCTTTCGCGCGCGCGATGTCGTTTATGCAACGCAGCTGATTACCCGGATGAATCACTTTGTATTGCACGCCATTCACCCAAACTCGTCATTGGCTGCGTCGTATGCAGTC